>UCOM01000537.1:0-74487 GCA_900474385.1 Ormyrus pomaceus | reverse complement strand
CCCCCCCCCAGCCGACGCCGAGGCTCTCTTTGCTTTTCCAGCGGGGTTCGAAAGAAAAATAATCTCCTCGCGGCATTCGCAAACGCCCCGTTTCTCCCGGAGTGTAGCTTTCTTTCTAAGCGAAGGCGACAAAACGACGCCGGCGAGTGTTGATCAATTGAGTAAAGCTCGACTCGCGTCGGCGGTGCCGGAGCCATTTCCCCTTTAGCCGATTCGCCGGAATTATTCATTTTTTTAAGAAAATGGGCTTCCATCCAATTAATCGTATCTTTACGACTGTTCTAATTTGATGGATCCGTAGCTTCCGTAGGCGGAAAAACAAGGATCGAAACGAGGAGAAAGCACCGTTTCATCATCGTCGGAATAGCAGACTTTCATCACAAGAACAGTTCCGCTCGCCGTCGATTCTTATCCGGCAAAATAAACGTTATCACAGTTTCATCGAGTCCGCGTCGCCTTGCCCCGGCCAAATCACTCAAACGCTTCCTCCAATGAAAATAATTCCTCGTCGCCCGTCGTAATAAAACTCGGCGCGGGCATTTTTCGCCCCCCTCCCCGCCTCCGAGTCCATATACGTCGAAGGGCGCCGTAAAGGAGCAGAGGAAGAAGAAGAAAAAAACGGGCTCCGCAAGCTTGGCGCTGCCCGTCACGTCCGTCGAAATCGCCAATCTTATTACCGCACACGGCGCGGCCCCGTCATTCGTCTCTTTGCGTCGAAAAAGCAGCAGCAGCAGCAGCAGCCAGAGACTCCGGGCCGATAAAAGAATCGAGAGGATTGCCCGCGGCGCATACGTAAGAAAGCCAGCGGGCGTTTGTCTTTCTCCGTCTCCCTCGTCTCGGACGCTCATCCGGCATGCCAAGTATCGCAGGAATCCCCCAAGGTTATGCGACAGGACTTTGCCGGTATATATCGACAGGCCTGCTACCTATGCGTGATGTCCGCGTGCGTGCGTGAGGAGGAGTTCGCTGTATTTTCCCGAGGAATTTCCCCTCCCCATTAGTCCTCCGCATAATTTCGGAAAATTAAAGGCTTAATGCCCCGGGAATTTGGGTCGGTAGGGGGATGACGAATCATCCCCCTGGCTGGTTGTAAAAGTGACCCCCCCGGCCGAGTTGCGTCGTCCGTCGGCAAGTTTTTGCCTTTTACGGCCGGCGGACCAACTGGGCCGGACCTCTCCCGCGTTATATAGACGTTTATGAAAACAGTCGTAAAGCCGACGAATAAATAGGGAATCGTAAAGTCGATCCTCTCGCGGCGGTAATGCGGTGATGCATCTCATGTATATAAACCTGTGGGGCGTGAAAAAGTGAGGCGGGACTGCGCGGGATGGATTCGCTAAATTTTGGATGCGCTAATTTACTGGCGGCAACCGCCGGATCATGAATAATTGGTCCGTAAGCTTAAAGGCCTCGGCGATAACAATAATATCCTGGCTTGCGCGATGAATCTGTCGGATTTTGAAATGCAGTAGATTAATAGTTTAGAGATTGATTCTATCGGATTGAATATTTAACCTGTTGGGGCGCATCAACTTCCTTTCAAATAAATTAAATTTTAGCGTGCGGATGCATAAATTATAAAATATCTACTTTTCGCTAATTTGATTGCTCGATATAATCGTTTCGCTGTATTTATAATTTTGACTTTGTGAACTGCTAAAGAATTTAAAGCTCTTTGCCTGGCTGATTTGAGTGGACATTGAAAGGAGGATTTAATTTAAGCTCCGTAAATTTGGTATGTAATAAAAACTTTTTAAAGAAAACTGTCGAGGCTTGGTTCTTGAAATATTGAAGATTGAATCACGAAAGCAGAATGGAAGTACCTAACGTGGCACGTTGCCAATGATAGTCCGTTCACTTCATTCTGTATTGGTTAAATTTTTGTACGTACTGCAATAAAATTTACGACTGTACGTTGTGCAAGTTAATTCAGTAGAAATATTATTTATTCAACTGTTTAACATTGTTTTACATTTTAAAGCAGCAGCTTTACACCAGAAACTTTTTTCTATACATTGTTGAACACTTTTTTCAATGCCAAAGAAACTTTATTATTCCCTTTAATTATTTACAAGTAACATGAATTGTATATAAAAATCATAAATTATGTAGCCTTTACAAGAACGTGTCCATAAGCAACTGTGCCCTTCGCACTGGTTTTGTGATCAGCCCTAATTCCGCTAGCAAATAAATTCGCGGAAACTCGGAACGCCAAGGAAAAAAAAAAAACCTCGAGCCTATCGGTGTCACCGATAGGAAACAAGATAATCCTCATCGCCGGCGGCTCTCTTTCATCCGACATCGATTCCGCGCAGCTGTCTCCCTCTCGCTTTTATTCGACGACGGCGACCGTAGCTGCGCGGGATAATCTTATTTCGCACCGGCGGCGGAGTAACCGAATAACCGTCGCGGACATCGGACTCGTACCAGATTGCCCCGGCCATAATTTCCCGGGCAAAGTGAGACGTTCCTCCGCTCTCGTTTCTTCTCTCGCCGCGTCCGCGTATACCGGGAAGGAGAGGATCCCCTTCGCAGTATAGCTGACGCGGCCCTCGTGGCTTCTCTCTCCCCCGTCCCTCTCCGCCCGGTGGAAATAAGCGGCGCCGAATGGAAATACATTTGCCGCCGCTTAGGCCATTAGGCTATATATCGGATCGGGAGGAGGCCGAGATAAATGGGGGGGGGAGTCGAGAGATTGGGATTAAGATTTTCCGCAAGCTGATGCATACGAATGTCGAGTGCGTCGTCGCCGGGAGATGGCTACGGGAGAATTGCGTCGATATACGCCACCGCGCCGTTGTTCTTTGTTCGCCGGGCGGCGTTCGCGCGGAAACTGCCAGATACGACAGCTGTCCAGTCTCTCTCTCTCTCTCTCGGCCCCGAGCTTTTCACCGAGAAATAATTGAATCGTTTGCGGTCCGGAGATAAGTCGGATTTATAACGATTTTGGGTTTTAATCTGATGGCGCAAGTGTTTGTTCGAGTGGGATTTGATATAATACTCGAAATTGGGCGAAGGGGGAAGTTACATTGTTGCAGCGAATTCAAAACTATCTAACCGTATAAGGTCTTATGCTGTTATTCGAATTTTAAAGTAAAAACCGACGATAAACAATGATCTTCTTTAAAACCCTAACATTGAAATTAATTGGGCGCTGCCTACTCTTACAGCGCATCAGCTTGAATGCGAAGCGAAAGCTCGCGCGCTCGCAAAAGGATCATCGAAATCGATTTTCCGCAGTAATTTGCTAAAATAATGATGCAAAATAAAAAGCAACCAGAGCGCGCGCGCCTGGGGGGGTTAAAAGCGCAGAGAGGGGTCGAGGCTCGTCGCGCAGAGATAAAGCAGAGGGGAGGGAGGGCTCGGGTTGAATGATCTGCCTCGGATTAACGAGCAGGGGGAGCGAAATCTGGGTTTAGCGGTAAATCGCTAATGACGACTTATGGTCGAGAGCTTGCGATTGCGGCGCCGGCTCTCGACGAGCTTTCGCCGCGCGACGCGCGCAAAGCGTCGCGCGACCGCGAGGTTTCGGGGGATCTTTTTTTTTTCGGGACTCGAGCGGCGCGCTGGAAAAAGTGCAGGGCTGCACTGCTCTCTCGTCGGAGAGCGAGCAGATTTTTGCAGGATTTCGAAAACTAGTTCCGCGCCCGGAGAATTAGAGTTGTTGGGAATTTTTATTAAAAACGCGGAAGGGTTCATTTTTTTCGGTGCCGCGGATCTGAAAAGATTAGGGGTTTTTAGTTGACGGAGGTTTCGGAGGAGATATGGTTTTAAAATTGCTGGGAAATCTAATTAGTTTATTGCGCGTGATATTAGGATTTTGAATATTATCTGATACCCAATGCTAATCTGTTATTCGAGCTAAGATTTAAGCTCCATAGATAGGAGAAGATTACGGTTCACCGTAATTGCTACTGAATTGATATTATTGATGTGTAACGAGCGGGGATTCGAAATAAGAGACTAATTAATATTAAGACAGATTCATTACTAAAGCATTTTCGGTCGACGAGTATCCATGTTGGAAATTGCACGAGCTTTTTTTAGCCAATTGATTAACAATGGATTAAAAGTTTTTTTAGTTAAATTATAAATTATAAAAAAAATTTGTAAAAGACTGTTTATTTTTGGCTGAATGCAATTATAATTTGACGAACTTCTTTAAGAACCTCAAGTAGATTGGTTAAATGAACGTGTCTGAAAAATATATGCAAATAAAGTTAAAACTGGCTTCTTTGTAAAATAATTAAATTATAAAAGTAGCTACTAGTAACTTTTTAAATTGCCAGTGGCTTTGAGCAAATTACCCGTTACTTACACTGTTGTAACAAAGTAAGCTGGAATCAATACTTTGAGAATTTTAATTAAGATTTTGAAATATCCTTAAAACATTCTAATAGCTTCGTTCTTGCGCCATTGCGGCTTTAAAATTCTAACTAGAAACCGCATCCGTTGCGAGCGTTGAAAATTTAATAAACATATTTTTACCGCCCATTAATTTAAAGTTTTTCACCGAAAGCGTCCGAGGTAACGACAGTCTCAATTAATTTCCAGGCAACTTTCTTTCAACAAAACGCTTCATAAATATTGCCATTGTAAAAGGCTCTTTGAAACATGACAATCATTATTTCGAACAAAGGGAATCGATAAATTTCTCATTAATTATAATTCGAAAGATCCCATCGATAAAGTATTTTAACCTCCTCCTCTCGCGCCATTTATTATACGTACACGGGCAGCTTTCTTTGCTCCTCCACTTTTGTTTCCCACAAAGTAAAAGGATACACTCCCCATTGTTCCGATAATGGAACACGCGTTCGCTTGTCTTTGGCCTCCGCTCGGGGCTTCCCTGTATACACACACACACACACTCCCTCTCTCTCTCTCTCTCTCCCTGAGTGGGAAATCTGATATGAAAATGGAACGTCGCCGTCCTTTGCGAGGGAGGAAAAATTTTCTTTTCGCGCTCTTTTTCTCGCAGGGCGCTTTTCCTCTCTTAATCCGGACGAGCTGAAGCACTTACCAACCGGACTAACTTTCCTGCCTTTTTTTTTTCTTTTTCGCCGAGGGAGAGAAAGCCAAGAGCCGTCGACCGCCTCTATTATTTATCGCTCCTCGCCCGGCTTTTTTCGCGGCCAGCGGGGGGCGGAGGGGGCTGAATTTCTTCTTTCGGAAAATTTAATTCTCGCGCAATTTTCGGAAGGAGAGCGCCGCGGTAAGCGCTAAAAATAAGTTTAATTACAAGCGGAGAGACCGTATAAAGCCCCCCCGAGCAAGGGGTATAAATTTCGAACAAAACGCAGAAGACATTCCGGCGATTTCTACTTGTTATAACGGTTTGCAATTGCAGCGCTCCACATAATTAACGAGGCTCACCTCCAGCCCCCTACGTAATTAATTATTCCCGCGTGCAAAATTTCGTATTAATGCGCGTTCGAATTACGCGCCGCCGCCGCAGCCGCCGCTCGATGCATCGCTGAATGTAAAGAGCCGAGCTCTCCTCCGCGAAATTTTCGCCCGCGAAAATGACCTCATTAGTCCGCGGATAAGCTTTCGGGGGGCTTGATTTTGATACGCCGAAATTTCTTCCGAATTCGCCGGGAGATAATGGGGCTCGATAAACAAATTCCGGAGCTCGTTTTCGCCCGCTCAAACTTATCTGCGGCGAAATTAATTGCCCGCAGTCCTGCAGATAGAGGAACAATTTAAGTTCCCGTAAGTTTACAACAAAAAAAAAAAAAAGAAAAAGAAAAAATAGTCGCGGGCTTTTCACTCGAGCAAAATGAAGATAATAAAGATGCTTCTTCTTGTTTATGAAGAAGTTTTAAAGTTCCGGCGCGGAATTGTGCTCCTCCAAAAGTTTCTGAATTTTTCGCGAGCTTGCCCCGCGAGATTATATTTAAATTTTTAGTGCATTCGGGTAATTAGTGTAAAAATTATCAACTTTATGATACCCTCGTTTTACTGTAATTGCAGGGAGAGTAACTGCCCCTTTGAAGTAAATTTAGTGTGAACAAATTGTAACGCCACGGGAAAAAAAATTAAACCTCACAAAAGCGTGCGAACGTGGAAAAGGTCGTTTACCTTACTTGATGTAATAACGTCTTGCACGAAGTATCGTTATTACGTAACCTTTTAAATTTCATTTTTTTCGATATTATTTTAAAACTGAATATCGCTCTAATAACAATGTTGACTAATAAATTTAATTTAACGGTGAATATACTAGAGACTTTCTTATTCTTGCATATTATTATTTAAATTATATTCGTTGATGCTAATAACCTGCTAGCCAATGAATGAAACGACACACTGCCGTTACGTCGTGTTATTATTAACATTTACGTGGTTAAAATCGCAAGTTTAGAGGGTAACCGCGACGTTCATGCCCGCCGAGCTCCTATTAATTTCCGAAAATGCATCGCGATAAACATTAATCAAACCGCCCTCGAGTCCCCGATAAAGGCGGCACTAAAACCGCCGGGCCGCGCAGTAAAAACAATATAGTTCAGTATATTCATGTCAAAGGGGTCTTGGCGCTCTTGGAAATTCCCTCGAACAGATAGAGACAGAGGAGGCGAGCGGAGGCTCCGCGGGAAGAGAAATCGCGGCGAAAGAGCGCGGAATGAAAATGGAGGGTCGTCGCGCGCGCGAGAGAGAGCAGCATTTTATTGATTTTCAAGCTCCGCGCGCGCGGTTTTCCCTTTCCCCCCACCCTCTCTCTCTCTCTCTCTCCCCTCCACTCGGCGTGGCGCATCCCCTTCTCCCTCTCTCCCGCTCTCGGTCGCGAGCACGTGCTGCCGATGCGCATCGCGCCGCCGCCGAAGACTGAAAATTCGTCTTTCCCTTTTATTTTTCTCCTTCCTTTTTGGCTAATTTTTTTGCCGGCTCGCGCGCTCTTTATTTCTCTCTTTGTCCGAAAGTTTTATCGGCCGCGCGGCGAGATAGAGGGAGTGGCGAATAAAAATGCAGCCGCCGGCAGCAGCGGCTGAGAGAGAGAGAGAGAGAGAGAGACGGCGGATGCGGAAGGAGAAAGCGGCGACGCGCCGGCAGCGCCACTCTGCGGCGTGTTATTGATCGACTCCCCATGCACCGCCGGCCTCCCTCCCCCCTCTCCTGCCCGCAACCCCGCGGCGCCGCTGCCCTCGCGCTGTAATTCTGTCTTCCCTTGTCTCCCCGAGTCACTGCTTTTGACTTTTTCTGTCTTACGGGCTTTTTCCTTGGCTTTCCGCAGAGGTAGGACGGGGCTTCGGGCTTGCATGGATAATTAAGAGTGTGTGCTGCTTCTTCGGCTTTTCGCGCTCGAATTCTCTTATCCGAATGGATGTTTTTTTCAATCACGGGTGAATGACGTTTTTGCTCAAGGAGTTTTGTTTTTGAATCGGGTTTCGATTTCACGATTTATTTGATAATAATTTATAAGATAGTCGAGAGAAGAAGTTGCACTCAGTTTCATAAATCTTTAAAAGACTATTTGATGAATGCTGTCCCAAATTGCCTTAGTAATCGAGCATATGGAACTCTCACTTTTGCTCGCGTAACTTTGAAGTATTAGTTTCTTTATCCAAATGCATTTTTCATAACTGAAGTGCATCGACTTTTTAACGAGAAATGAATCATTTCTGCTTTAGCACGTTAACTCGAAATTAAACTGCTGCCCGCGAACGAAGCTATATATATACCTCCGCAATTATTTTAAAAGAATTACCTCGAAAAAGTTTACTCGAAAAATACCTACATCGTGCAAAAGCTCTAATCAGTTTTCATTAGGTCCTCGAGCTTTATTTCAATCAATTAGGCGCAATCCCGTTTTAATCAAAATAAATCTATCCCCGCGCCTCTCCGTGTTTTTCTTCCTCCCCCAATCGACGGGGTTTTCGATTAACAAAAAAAAAAGAGAAGAGACTAACTCAAAACTCCCGATTCGAAACTAATCGGATCCGTCGAAAATTAAGCGCCGCAATTCGAAGCTCCTCGCTCGCGAACTCCCTCGGATTTCGAATTTCGAATTTCGAATTGGAAGCCGCCTCTCCCGACTGTCTCCTGAAAGTCGACCTTCGCTCTCAAGGATCGCCCTTAGGTGCCGACAACAGGGGAATCGAAATTCCCTCTAATACGCCCGGCTCCTCCGACTCGCAGCACCGCCGCGTGCATTACTCCGGTTTAATTTACGAATCGGGACGATCATTCCGTTGCGTCACGCGACGCGTGTGCATGTGCGTGCGCAGTTCGAATTCTAGCGGGGCAGATCGCGTTTTAACGTTACCTCCGCTTTAACGAGCAATTTGCTGGCCTGAGTTACTCTATCTCGCTCGCTCTCTCTCTCTCTTTTTCAACCTTTCTGTTTCGCTGCTTTAATTGGAAACTTCATCTATTTTATTCGATGCGCCGGAAAATTTGGCGCCCCCCCCCCTCCCCCGAATGCGGCTCCGAATATGTGTAAAACAAGCAGGCTTTGAGCAGTTAGTGCATTCAATTAAAATTTTTAGTTTCACCAAAAAACTACTGCTACTACCTTCTCCGACTGGCCGCGGGATTCGAGCTGAACTTTACAGGCTCGTTTTATTTACCGCCGTTTCAAGTGCTTTCCAAACAAAATTGCGAACTTCCTTCTTTCGAATAAAGTTCAATTGTAATTCAATGTTCTATCTGGGAACAATACTTAATCGTAGCCTTTATTGCAATTAACGAAAAATGCCGATTTGCAATCATTAATTCGACGAGGACCCCACCCAGTGACAATTGCCTCCTCCACGGTGAATTGGTTTTAATATCCAGATTCCGGCCAACTTTGCAAATAAAGGATTCCCCCCGCTTAGCCGCCCGCGCCGCGATTATTTCGTATTTTTCCCGGGCGCTCAGTCATGCGTTAGCTCAGCTTTTACTTTAAACCACTGCCGCGAGAACTAGTCGAGTCGTTATCTTTAGCGAGTAAAGTTGGAAGCACAGCGACGGCGGCGGCGGCAGCGGAGTCGGTGTGAAGGCTATGCAAAATCCAGCCAAGTCTCGGGATCAGCCGGGAGAGAGAGAGCGGCGGGCCGGGGGGGGATGTAGATTTAGCGGCAACGGGCATTAAGAAATCGTCGAATTATCGGCAGCGCGCGGTAACGCACGGAAAGTTTGCACGGCTCTCGTGCGCGCTCGTGCATAATTGTCGAGGAGGGAGAGAGAGTGGGAGGGAGGGAGGGAGGGAAACGTCACTCTGTTTGTACTCGGGGGAGAGAGCTGCCGGCAAATGCGCATAACACACAAAATAGTGCCTGAATATTCATCGGCCGCTAGCCGGCCAATAATGGATGGGTATAGCCTTGTTTTTTTATGGAAAGTTTGCCGCGGCCGCCTTTCGCGCGGAGATTGTCAATTCGCGGCCGAATTAAAAATTAAGAATCTTTTATTCAGCGACGGAACTTGATTATAAAAAAAAAGAAAAAAAAAAAAAATTCCTCGGTAATTACGGACAAACAATAAAATGTCGCTCCGAGCGACGAATAAAGAGGGGAAATTTTCATTTCTGCGCATATTTAGATAGGCAGATTAAACTTTATATTTGGAGCTATTCACGAGAGATTTGGCAAACAGTTAAATGAATCCTTTGAATGCACATGGTTATTGTGCTTTTCAAAGGACTTCTTCAATTACTTATTGTGTTTCGAAATGCATTTGCGTATTCGCTGCTTGCCGCGCGGATTATGGCGTTCTGAATAAAGAAATTTTTATTATTTTCGTAGAATGCAATTTTCAGATTTTAATTTTCTTTTTGCGAGAAAGGCTTTTACGAACTTTATTAGAAACTTTAAAAAGATTTTGTCGGAGGGTTTGAAAAAATTTGTGATTTCGTTGGACGACGCTGAAAATGTGGGAATTGTAATTTCGCTTCTTGTCAAGTAATGGGAAAGTTTTAATTGGAATTTATTACAAAAAAATGTTCTTTTCTGTAATTGGCACGACGAAATGCAGTGATGATTTTGAGAGTCATTCGCTTCAGTTTTCATCAAACTATATCAGACCTAAATGTGCATCTTGGCTAAACTTTTTCAGAATAAAATTTTTAAGAGCTTTTCAAAATAAATTTTAAACACACTTCTTGATTTCTCGAGGATTTCAGTAATTTTTTACGAGAGTTTTAATTTTATACTTTACGAAGAAAAATTATTCATAGAATCTTCATAGCCAGGAATGAAAATGTTTGCAAAAGAGGATTCAAAGTCTTCAACAGTTTTTTTCTGATCTTTTACTCGCTTTTGAAATTCAAGGAAGAAAGAGAGAGTAATTTTTTAAAACCTATCGATTGAACTTTTCTTGGAAAAATAGCTTTTAAATCAAAACTCTGTATTCATACTCTGAACCAAAACAGAAGTTCTTCAGCAATGCCTCATGCAACCGCGAACAACATTCTTTGTCATACAGTTTTTTAATAAATATACTAAAAATGATAAAAATGATAAAAATGATAAAAAAAAAGAAAAACTAATCCCCGGAAAAGCCACATCAGGATTTGCGTGCTCAAACAGCTCAATCGCATTTTCCGATGATCGATATCCGGGGGTTTCTTAATACAGAAAGCGACTTTCTCTGATCTCCCCTTAAGACAGAAGCGCACCTCGGCGCGGCGCGGCGCAGGAAAAAAAAGGGGGGAAAACACGCGGGGAAGCGAAAGGAATTCCAAACGCAGAGGAGCCTTGAATCTTCTTGCACGTATGCGGCACGGAAATGCAAATCCCGGGATCTCTTCCTCTTTCGCTCCCTTAAGACGGTGAGAACTCAAGAGGCACCCTTCGTCACGGTTCAATAAGACCCGCGGCGCGGAGAGAAGGAAAAATTTCAAGGCTCTCTCTCTCTCTCTCTCTCCACGCAGGTTTTCCCCCCCGAGAATTCGAGCAAGACGACGATTCCGGTGTATAGGGGGGTGGGGGAAAGAGACTCGTTGTCGCCGGCCTCTCCTTACGCATACGTTGCGTATGAATTCGCAAAGTAGCACTGGCAAGCAGCGGCGGCTGCGAAATATTTGATGACCCAGCGTAAAAGGGTCCGCGCGCTACGCTCTCTCCTGCGCATAAAGACGCGCGCAAGCAAGCTCGAAGCTTTGTCATAAGCTGTAATGGAGGGAAAGCGAGCGATCTTTACTTAAGACGACGACGACGAGGAGAGAGAGAGAGAGAGAAGAAAAAAAAAGCCGACCAGCGTTTCGCCGTCGAGGAGGCAAAGGTTAATTATGCAACGCCAGCTCTCGGGGATAGGTAATACAATGCGCCACGCAATGAATCTGCGTAATGTGTACTCAGAGGGAGGGGAGAAAGAGGCTCGGCTTCAAGTGCTACGGGACAGACGGAGAATTAGGAATAGAGAGAGAGAGAGATCGAGGAGCTGAGATGGGAGACGCGAGTGTACAAAGAAGCTGAGAAGGCGGAGAAGACCAGGCCACTCCTTTATCTTTCCTCCTTTTCTCCGGACGGAGGCAAAATCGAGCTCCTGCACCGTTACTTTCGAGGGCTTAAGCAGATTGAAAGTGCAATATAAGGATGGAGCGGAAAGAGTGTCCAGCTTTTGACAAACTGAGACCGGGTAGAAGAATCGCTGCCGTTGCCGCGGGATTGATTCAAAGTAGGAATAATTAAATGAGCGACTTGGACGTTCTGAGAAGTTTGCTTTGTCGGAACTGGAGATTGGAATCCTGCTTTCGGAATTCTAGGAATCGGACTTCTTTGGGCTCTTCTTTCATGTACGTAGGAAAATGATTTTCTTTGTTAATTGGTAAGCTGCTTGGGTCCACGATTGATAATCTCTGTCAATTCTAGTGCCTGATTAATTAGGCAAATTAAATGCCTCTCATATTACGTGTTGAGTAGAAAATAACTCTAAATAACAAGTTTTATATAACAATTTATTTAACAGCAATCCAATTATTTAAATGCAACATTTATTGCGTTGAAATAGCACGAAATAGAGGAGTTCATAGTCATCATGTTGATTCCCTCGTCAAACACTCTGCGACCAAATTAGCAGAGTACGTTTAATTAGAGACATGATTACAGCAATTACACACAGTACATAAAGTCTTTATCAGTTCCTTTAAAGGCGCATTACGCAAATCCCCGTGGATTTTCAACTTGGAAAAAAGTGCCGCAGGCCAACTGAAATAATTAACAACGCATTTTTACCCAATACTTATCCCCTCGGCTTCATAAACACCGCGTCAACGCGATAAATTATTGTCAAAGCAAATCCCATTTATCATTCATCCTCCCGCCTGCCGCAGGTAACCACACCTACCGAGCCCGCCTCTGGCACCTTTAACATCCTCAACGCGCGCGGGGGCATTCGCATTCTTCGTTCGCGGCCTCTAAATCTCCCGCTAACGTTCCGGGCTTACTCGAGGCGCATTCAAAGCATTTGCGCAGTCGGCGGCGGCGGCGGCGGCTGGCTTCCATACCGCGCTAATAACGCATTCAGAAGCGATACGGCGAATCAAGCCGTCGGGGACAATTTCGCCTCGCGCGTATCTTCCGCTCAAAGACTGCTACCTCTCTCTCTCTCTCCCGGGCTCGAAGTGTCCGCCTGACGGGCGTAAATCCACATTACCAGGGGGGGAAGGGGGACGCATTCCCGAGCGCACGCAATATAACCTTAAAGCGCCGCGGCGGCGGCGGCAGCGGCCCATAGTCAGCGAGCGTTAAATCGCGTTGTGTCACGCCGCCGTAAACGAACGTAAATCAGTACGAATGCGACTGTGTACGGGGCCTCGTAAAGTCGCGAAGCCGAGGCCTCGCGCTCGTTGTCTACGCTCGGAGACGCGCGACGACGAGCGTCGGCTCCGGAGAAACTTTGCTGCCTTCTTTTCCGCGACGGGGGCAATTTTGGTTAAAGGACTCGCGAAAAGCTAATGCACAACGCTTTCGGGCGAAGTGGCGCGCGCCGTTAATTAAGGTTACGAGGGTTTTTTTTAATGCCCTTCGCCGGCGAGCAACTGCTCTTCTTCGGCTAATTAAAAGACTTGAGAGAGGGTACACTTTTGAGAACCGATGTGGCAAAAATCGGAATTGCCAGGAGGGCCGACTGAAGATAATTGCCCGGGCCCTTTAAGAATTCTTCAGGCCTAGAAAAGACTGTTTGTAAAGAAATGACTAATTATACACCTCCCGCGAGCGGGGAAGTCGGCGAGTTTAACGCGGCAACTAAAGTGTTGCTAATTTTACTATTAACTGCCGTCTGTTTTAACGAGGTAATTTATAGCCCCACTAAAGACGAACCGAAGGATGCCGGCGCGCAGCGTCAAAAGTCCTTTGTACCTTATTCAATTAATTGCTTTCTTTGAAAGAAACTTGTTGGAGGCACGTCGATAAATAAAGCGGGGTGTAACGCGAGTTCGCGCGCAGCCCCCCCCCCTCCCCCTCCATATTCGTTACGCCTCGCGACCGAACGAGAGGAAATTGTTTCGTCGTTTTCAAGGCATAATTGAGATGAAAGGCTTCGTTTTTGAGCTTTATCTCGAAAAGCGTAATGGGAGGGCAAACGTCAACGTTTATGTTCGTCCATTTGGCAGATAAAATTCCGAGTAGAGAAAGCCGGGGGAGCTCTTTTCTTCTCCTTTTTTCGACGTTACTCCCGAGTAAATCATTGTAATGTACGGGGGATCTTCAAAGTGCAGAAAACGCACGGGGACGCGTCATTACCCAGGCTTGTTCGGAAGTGCTCGAGCGGACAATGATGGAACGCCGCTGTGCGCTTCTTTAGCTTGGCTCTATCCTCTCTCCCTCCCTCCTCTTTCTCTTTCTCTCTCTCTCTCTCTCTTGCTTTATCCACTTGATGGTTTTATTCTCTTATGTGCTCTGTGGGATGGAAAAATTGACCGAGTTGAATGGCTCGCGCGAGACGAGACGACGAGTGAAATGTCTTGCTCGAATCGACTTGGCCGCCTGGCTTCTTCGCGCGACTTTTTATTTTAATATCCGAGCCGAGCGCGACTCTGCGCGCGCTCTCTCTCTCTCTCTCTCTCTCTCTCTCGAGTCTATAATTGCAAATGCGTTTTCTGCCGCTTCGGTGAATCGAGGAGGTTGTTTCGGTGATTTAGTTGTATAATGCTGGCTAATTTGCACGATGCAATTGCGCAATATCCGCGATTGCTCGGACAGCATCGAAATCCATTAGTTTGTTGTGAAAGGCGCAATAAAAGATTAGAAATGTATCCGACCATATTTTACGAAATGTTTCAATGCTCTTTATCGATATTGGAATACAATACTTCATACTGATGGCACGATGTGACGTATTCTTAAAAATGTTTTCTGAACTATAAAAGTAAAATATTATCGAGCTCCGATACTTTTATGTATTTTAGTAACGATTTTTAAACGCATTCAAAACGAAATTATTAATCAAATCAATCTTTTTGTTTCAGGTAAGGGAATTTCGAATTAAACAATTAGTCAAATTGTAAGTAGTAAAAAATGTAATTAATGTGCAAGACTAATACTACAATTATTATTATTATTATTCCTACTTTCATTCGTTAAAATAGAGTTCTAACAATTTACAAAATTTTCCTCTTTTTCATTCGCTTGCATTTAAATTTTTAATACGAAATGTGAAGACTTTTAATTAAGTTTTTTAATACTATTGAAATTCTAGGAAGAAAAACTTTCAAGTAAAAAGTCTCTTCAGCTATAGTAATTGAAGTTTTAGTCTTTATTTGCAAAGTGAACATTGAAACGAAAGAATGATATTGAACTTTGTATTTAACGTTCAAGCAATAACCAGAATGAATTAAACTTTCGCAATATTAATTCACGTCGTTTTATCGGAAATTCGAAACCTAAAAAATCGTAACGGAATCATATACGTCTGTTTAAAAAGCTAACAAATTCTTTCGCTTTTTTCGTTCGCAAAAAATCACTCCGTTCAAATGAAGTGCGAGAACCGCAAGAATCGGAGCCCGAATCAATTTAGCCTCGCACCATCGATTTCCTCCGGTAAGGGATGAAGTAGCAAAAACCTACGTATTCCCCTTTTTTTTTCACGCGAGAGATTCAATCTGGAACGCTGAACTTCATAAATTTCGTTAATATAGAAAACGGTCTGAGAAAAACTCGCTTTACCTTACCTTTTTTATCGAGGCAATTATTTTTATGAATTTTTTTCTTTTCGCGGAAATCCCGCATATTCGTGACGCGGGAGAAAAAGTTTTAATACATTATTATTAATATTTCGACGTCTTGGAAGTCCCATATATGTTGCGGGCGCGTCTATCCTAGATGTTTCATAAATTATGCATGAACTTATTACCGTGTTCGTATAAACTTCCAGCAAGCTGAAGTACTTATTTGTTTTACATTTTGCAACATTATAACTATCCCAGCAACATTGTTAAAGAGTTACGTTTTCAATCTCCCCCGGAAAAATTTTCAGAAATTTCTTTAGAAAGGCAGTTTTAACGTCGAAACGGAAATACTTTATCGACGTGTGTAACGAATCTTATCACAGTTTTAATTCCCATGTGTTTTATATCGAAACACACTGAAATTAAACGACATAAAAAAAATCTGGGTTAAGAGATACATTACTTAGCAATTTACGGCAACCCGGATAAAAAAAAAAAAAACAGAGCAAAAAAAAAGTCGCAAAAGCTAACACGTAACAATAACCCCCCAGCGATAATTCTTCCGCAGAAATAAGCGGCACTTTAAAATCGCAATATTTTTCGCGGCTTGCAATACGAGCAACAAAACCGCGATATCCAACTAAATCTAATAATCCACTAAAAAATGATTACGCGACCGAAAAAGGGTATTCAAAAAAGCTCAAATCCCATTCGACGATAAAAGAAGCCCAAAAAATAGAAAACATCGGCTTTCCCGCGGCAACCATTGATCAACCCCCGTTTTCTCGGTCGGCCGAAAACTTTCTCCTTATTCAATGCCGGGGCAAAGTCTTCCATTCGCAACTTTCCGTAATTTCCATTTTTCGACGTTAGCCCTCTCGCCCGAACGCACACACCTATATGTATATATACGTTGTTCGATTGGACCGCGGGGAGAAAAATGGCCCCCTCCCCCTCCCACCCACCCCCAGCAGCGGGGAGAAATGGATTTCCCGCCGCCAGTGCGTCGGCTTCGGAAAAACACGACGACGACGACGACGACGACGACGACGACGACGACGACCCCCCCGCGGGTTATGAATGAGCCCCGACGCCGGCCGCGTGACGGAGTGCCAACTTCGATGTAAACGCCGCTGGGGTGACGCGGTCCTGCGGATTATCTAAATAGCGGGGCGACGACGACGACGACGACGACGCGAGAGATCAGGCTGCAAATGCGACGCGGGGATTATTATTTATTCTGGGCGGTTTTTTTGGGGGGGGAGGGGGAGAGAGAGATCGGTGGTTACTGCTGCTGGTTTTTTTTTGTGGAAAGAGAGTTTTTCCGAGCTCGGAGGGGGAAAGAATTAATTTGGCGCTTCGGAAATAAATGTGCTGCAGTCTGCGGGTGATTTTCGCTTCGGAGATTACATCTTGTTTGTCCTTCCGATCTTTTTCTTTTTTTTTTTTGAAAGGACATTTGGGGTATCGTTCGTGGCTAGGGTAATCTGACTTAAAAGCTTTTGGAATATAAATGTCATTTTTCGTTTAATAAAAGAAGCTTATTTATCATTGTTTATTTTTAGTTTTTAATAAAATGGTTTTTATTTTATTTTACTTTTGTTCCAGTAATTTGAAAAAGTTCATTAATTTAAAAAAATAATATTGATCACCGACTGATGCTGCAACATATTTACAAAATATATCACGAAAATACATGTTATTTTCATTATGTGTACAAATAAGCTTTCAGCAGATTGAAAATTTGCTGTTAATAATTCATGTAAATTGAAAGGAATTTGTTTAAAAAACAGTCAGTTCGGATAAACTGACATTACCCTGCGGACTCTTACGCAGCTGAGCGGTTTAATCAACTAAAATTATTTTTCTTTTGCGGCATATGTTCGACGTTCTATATATGTGTTTGCCCAAGGGTGTACATTATCTAAATAGCTTTTCCGATGTTGTGGGAAAGATTTTGAAAACAGCAGAGGCAGATTATTTTTCGGGAAAGTGGGCTTGTGTGTAGTAAAGTAATATTATAGCTTTAAAAGCATTTTATATAATCATGACATTTTATTAATAATAAATAATACATTTTTGCCAAATAACGAGAGCGGTAAGTCGCGGAAGAAAAATTTACTTTTCACGTGAGCATTTTTTTTTTTATTTTCTTGAACGTGGGCGAACAAGGAGGAAGGGATATGAGAGTAACGCAAGATAAGATTGTAGAAGATGAATGGAGATTAGACGAGATAAAGTTCGTCGTCAAAAGTTGAGGCAACACTATACCCGTAAGGGGGAGTGAAATTTATTAGTTTTTCCATTCCGAACAGATTGATAAGGGGAAATTTGCATAATAGAAATTGTTCGTACATCACGCCTAATGCACGATGACGCCGATATTTTACGTCATTTGTCATTGACACGCGTAATCTTTATTTGTTGGAAGTACATCGTGGGATTCTGAAAAATTTCAAGTATAAGATATATTTTTGAGAAATGCAAAGTAGGCTTTCCAATTTGCATCTCTGACTTGCCAACATTTTTATACCGCATAAAATATTTATTTGAGTTTATTCGAAAGTTCTTTTAAAACATGCAGCAAAAGCACGAGAACTTTTTGCGTATTTCAATAAAAAATCAAAGTTACGCAGCGCACACATTGTGAAATATTCTAAAACTTTCGAAAATTTCAGCGGGAAAAAACGAATAAATAAGACTCTGCAATTTTATTCGCATCCGCAAGAGTAAATTTAAGTTGCGCGGTACTCCAAAAATTTTCCCCGATAGCTCGAAAATAAAACATCAAGACTCCGCGAACGCGGCTCGCCTGCAAAAAAATCGAGCCGCTTAAAGGCCAATAAAACATGCAAAATTCGCTTCCTGAAACAATCATCTCTCTGCTCTCTCGCAAAGGCAGCGCGATAAGTACTGCATAATACCGAGTTTATCATACCGAAAAATGACTCTCCTTACCCGTAAATCATTCGAAAAAAAAGGGGGGCAAAAAAAAGAAACGACGAAGAACAGCCCCTTGCCGCATTACTTTTGAAAATGATACGCTGCGTCGGAGATAAAATACGGCGCTCTCGTGTGTGCATTTCGCGCAGTCTTCTCCCCTTGTTTATTCCTCGCGAGGAGCCGGGAAAAAAGGCAGCAGCAGCAGCACACTGTCCGAAAGCGGCGCGTCGGCGCGCGCGAATGAAAAATACAGCCGAGTCGGAAAGTAGACCAGACATGCAAAGCAGCCCGTGAGAGAGAGAAAGAGAGCCGCTCCAGTAAAGCCCATAAGCGAAAAGGGAATAAAACTGCACAGAGACGGAGATTACAGACTAGACTCGACGACGACGACGACGACGACGACGCCCGGAAAGTAAAGAGCTGAAAGAATGCGCCGAAGAAAGAGGAAGGAAAAAAGGGCGTGGGAGCGAGAGAGAGAGAGAGAGAAAGAGACACGACTGGACGCGTTAATGCATCTCAACGAGTTACACATAGCGACGAGGAGATAGGAAGGCCCGTTATGTACGCCCACGTGCCCTCGAAAATATAATGTTTGCCGAGAGCGCGACGAGGGAGGAGGGACTTCCGAGTCTAAGCGTGGGACTGGATGCATCGCGGAGCTCTCCGCGCGGACGAGCTTCGTTACTTTAATAAACACGCGCCGCTTTATTTGTCCGCGTCGCGCGGCAAAAAAAAAACCCTGATTGGATCGGGCCGCGGTCGACTGTTGCCCCGTGTGTATTTTGCGCGCTCTATTTTTACGGGGCGAGGGGAAGGCTATTATTGTTTTGAGAAATTGATGGCTAGCCATATCGTCGAGGAAAAAGCGCGGTGCGACGAATGTGGGTCGTGGCGCGTTGATTTTTCCCTTCTTCGTCAATTTCGCGTTCGGGAGGCTCTTTTGGCCCCCGAGTCCATTGTGCGGGAAAACGTCGATGCGCAGCGGATAATACGCGATGGAACGTCGCGGCGCGCGTAGTTTTTTTCGAAAAATACAAGTCGGCCCCGGCCGCGAGCCGAGTGACACAGTTTTGCGGTTTGATTTTTCAAAGACGCGCGAACGAGGAGCGGGGCTGGCGCTGGAAAAAATCCCCGGCAGCAGCAGCAGCTTCCAAGTTTTCGGCAAAGGGAATAATTGAAGGAGCTACTCGGTTTCCAGGAGCGAAAAAAATGTTTTTTAACCCTCCGAGCGGAGAGAGAGAGAGGAAAAACGAGGGACGACCGCGTATTAATACTCGGCGTAAAATCCTGCTCCAGTTTCGCCTGAAAAAGGAGAAATGCCCAGCGGATATAGGTGAATTCTGCCCCCGAGAGCGCGCGCGGCAATCTCTGTGAAACTGGCCACGCTCCTCGACTCGGCTAAGCGAAAAAGATGTTTAATTAAAAATGGAGGGGGCCAAAATGTGCTTTGCCTCCTGGGCAAAATGAGGAAATGGATTTCGAAAACTAAGGATCGATGCGGCTTCCGTAATTGCGGCGCCCGGACATGTAGAGGCTTTTATTTTATTTTATTTTATTTTATTTTTTTTTAATGCTCCGCTCGCGTCCCGGATGAGAAAATATTCTGCGCCAGATACACGAAAAATACTTTAAATTGGCTCTTCTCGGATTTAAAAAGTAGGCAACGTCTGAATCTTCATCCTCGAGAGCTTTTAAAGAGGCTGTTGTTAATTCAGAGAAATGTTTTACATTAACATTCTTAGAAAAGCATTTCGTTTAAAAAGCTCCGTAAAAGCTAAATAAGCCTCTGAATTTTTTAAAAGCTATTTTTAGTCCGCAGTCCGCGGCAGTTCATTAATGCGAAAATAGATGAAGTGTTTTTAAAATTGACGAGGTTTATTTCACTTTTACGCCGCGCATTACGTACAACATTATTCAAAAGTTTGAAATTGTTCAAAGTTTTTATTTGTCGATAAATTCATTGAAACCTACGAGTTTTTCTCCCAACTTTATATAATAAAAGAATTTTATCGTTAATCCGCGCCCAAAAGCGTTTCATTGCGTCTTCAACTTTTAATTTTACATTCCAAAGATGAATTTGCGTTGAAACAACAGTTATTCACAGTGCCCCTCTTCCCTTCCCCGAAAAATTACTCGGGAAAAAAAAGCCATTTCAACCCCGTTCGACCGTCAAAGCCACCCAAGTCCCCCCGTAAATCAAGAATCCTCGAAATCCTTTCCAAGATATCCGGGCAGAGAGAAAAAAAGGGCTCGCCGTCCGTAAGATGCGCCGGTGCAGAAGTGGGGGGGGAGCTTGATAATTAAAGCGCTCGCGCTCGCGAGCCACTCGTCGGAGGTCGTAAAGAAGAAGGTGAGCGTCCTCCTGACGCGCTTGCAGCCGAGGGAAGGGGTCAAAAGCCTCGCGAGGCGACGCGACAGTCCGACTAGCCTCCTCTCTCTCTCTCTCTCTCTCTCTCGTCATTACACTTATCGCGCGTCCCCGAGTTAAGAGACGAGCAAACACGGATTCAAAGAGCCGCCAGTGGGGCGAACGCGAGGATAAATAAGGGAGAAAAAGAGAAAGAGAGAGAGAGAGAGAGCGCGGGACGTTGACCGAGCTCGCCGCCCCGACGCGGAGAGAGAGAGAGAGAGAGGCAGCAGCGAATTGATGGATCGATCGATTGATTGATCAGCGAGGCCGATGGAGTTATTGCCCGGAGCCAGTCTAGTTTTCTGCCCCGGCGCGACAAGTCCGTGACAAATGGTACATCCGAGGGGATGATGCTGCGGCCCGCCGGAATGAGAGGAGGCCAATAACTTACGGCGCGCCGCGGAATTGATTATTTAAGTTCGGATTATTTGCGATGAACTTCGGGAATTGCCGCCGGGGCTCGCCGAGAGAAAACGAAATGATTGAGAGACTCGAGAGGCGGCCGAGGCGGGCCGCTTGCTGCTGCTGCTGCTGCTGCCGCGATGCCTAATTTCGGATGGAAAAACTTTTGGTTGGTTAATGTTGAGAACGCTTTGGTGTGCGAAACGAGGATGATTTTTTGAATTTCTAGAAAAACGTTTTTCCTCGTCTTCACTGCATTTTTCAGGGTAAATTTGAGTTTTTCGTTAGTTCGAAAAATAAAAAATAAATGTTTCAAATTAAAAGGGAATTATTGCACGAGTAACGAACCATGTTTTATTTAGAAAAAGCGTTTCTCCGTCAGATCAGCGACTAGATTTGATTCTTTACACAATCCTAGATAATACCGAAGCTAAAAGCTTATCAGCCGACACTCCCTATCACTAACAGCCATAACCAAAGCGGCCTTTTTCTTACGCGGTAGACATTAAACCGTATAATTATTCACCTAAACCGGCTTCCGGACGGGAGAAAATCCAAAAAAAAAAAAAAACGGCGCCTTATCGAGAGATCATAAACAGCGTCAACTGCCGGTGCGCTGCCTCGGAGTAGAGGAAGACGGGGCAAGGAAAATCGTAAAAAGAGCTCTCGCGTTAGGGTTCGGCCCGGGGAAAATGAGCGAGACAGAGAGCTCGAGAGGTGGTAAAAAGCGCCGATAAAATTAATGCTCGAGGTAACCTCACCCGGCCGCGCGCACACACACACACGCACACGTATCTGCGTGGGAAGAGATATCGGCCGGTTTTATATGCGCGCCGTCGAGTTTTATTCCGGACTGCTCGGACGTCCGAAGGGGGCGGCTGATTCCTGAGTCGCTTATCGGCCGGCCGCCGATAGTTTGCTTTACTATCCCCCTCGACTTTTCATCGTCTTCCCGTACCTTTTTTTTTCCCTCCTCTCCCACTCTCTCTCTCTCCTTTTTTTTTATTCGACCTGTACACCTATATATGCGCTCCGGAGGGGGAGGGTCGATATTGCTGTACTTTTTTAACTTTGCGCGCGGGGAGAAAACTTGCCGGGGCCGATAAGAACGGGGAATAGGTTTTTTTGACGCGCTGGAGAAGGGGGGAGGGGGGAGGGAGAGGTGGTGGGGCATGTGGAAGTTTTATAATGCGTACGGACAGTTTTTCAGATGGAATAAAACTCCAAGTGGCGAATTACGTAATTTTATGGGTTGCAGGCCAGAAGTTTCACCCTCTCGCCGCGGTTTTTTTACGTGTTTTCAGGGAGATTTTCTCCCCCCCGACTTGCTTACCGTCGAGTGCGAGCTCGCGGCTAGAAGTTGTCTTGTTAGTGTGGTGATGGATTTTTTTTTTTTTTTTTTTTAGTAAAAAATGTGAATTATTTTTTAAAAATGAAATTTGGACGCTTATTAGTTATTAGACGGAGAAAAATGTTTCGTTAGGAGAATAAGTTTTAGTTTCGGGAGTCTGTAGATTGCTTTGCTAGAGTAATTTATTTTCCGAAAATATTTTTCTTCGTATTGCCATTTCAAAGTCTGCTTTTCTTCTGCAATATTTTTAATGCTCTCTGCATTATTTACTTTTTAATTTCATTAAATTTTAAAGCAGTAGAATGTTTGATTTGCGAGCTTATATTAAAAACATAGTCAATAGTTTTTATGTGAATAAACTAATAAATCAATATAGTATTATTCAGAATTCTTAATATTATTAATACGAAATAAATTCAACGAACGAAGTTAAATTAAACGTAATTTTCCGGTTATTTTTATTACGTCTATAGTCTGAATACATTGCGAATAGCATACTTCGAAGCCAGTTTTGTTATATTATTGATTTGTTTTGTCGCGAAATAAATAGAAAATGTTAACCTCAATCGGCGTATTCAATTTTATATAGTCTAATGATGAAATGTAATATATTAATCAAGAGAGTTGCTTTTTAAATAGAAGCTTTTATCTTAGAGTTCGTGTCCAACGTTTGCAGGCATTCAATCTTAAAATTGCTCATTGTTGCTGTTAAAGGAGATATTGATTTTACACTAATAAATTTTATAAAAGTATTGGCTTGTAGAATTTATAACAAAATATAAATCAATATATGTATTCGTAAATTAATTAGCAAAGATTTTTTTAAGCTGATCATTTTTTATGAAAATAGTATGTAGAGAGCAAGTGTTAATTCTTTAACAGAAACGCCGATTTAAATAACTAAAACTTATTTTAAAGTATGTTTAAAATATTTTCTTTAAAAAAATACTTAACTTATATATTCCCCCCAATTTCGAAATTTAAAAGCGCAGTTTAAAAAAGTAAAGCTCGATCCGTTCAATCAAATCTCTTCGCACGTTTCTAATATCACATTTCATTAATTAAAAACTCCAAAAATATCCCCCAAAAATTCTCATCAACCGAGATCACTCAGTCCTCCCCAATCCCCAAAATTCAAACGCCGCTCTCTCTCTCGAGAGCTGCTCAGTTTTCCATTAAAACCTCCTGATTGAAAACCCGAGAGAGCTTAGGCCGAAAAAAAGAGCAGCTCTCGCGCTCGAAATCCTCGTGGCCCTCTTTCGGCGTCGCTTCCCGTTAATACCGGGAGAGAAAATCAGTTGATCCGCCGCCGCCGCCGCCGCCGGGGGAAAGACAGAGACGACAAGCGGAGGCAACGGCCTATCGATTCGCGCCTCATCCTCCTTACTTTATTCGCGATGCGCGAAACGCGACGTCGCGGCGAGGAACGCCTGCGAGGGGGGAGGGAGGGTGGATTATTTCACGGATTCCGGACGGGCCAATCAAGCCCGCCTTCAAGGAGAGAGAGAGAGAAAGAGAGAGGCCGGTCGTTTGCACGAAACGTCGCTCGTCGACGGCGACGACGACGACGACGTCCTTGCGTGCGCCGCCGCCGAGCACGGAATGTTTTCCCCGCTACGTTGTTGATAAATATAATATGATCGTTGTTTGTAACGAGCCCTGTTCCCCAGGCCTTTCTTTCTTTTTTTTTCTTTTTTTTTTTTGCCGAAACCGATTAGTCGATGCCTTTTTTGTTGCCGGCCGCTTGTCGGAGTGTGGTGAAAGTGTATAACTTATTTTTTTTTAATACCGTTTAGCGAACAGCGTGGTTTTTAGAGGAAGTGGAATACAGTACTGGTAGTGAAATGATTATTTGTATATTGACTTCGTATAATATTTCGTAAATTGAATTGAAAAATAGAGTAGCAATAATTTTACGTTAGATGAAGTTGTTCTTCCGCGTGCTATATAATTAATTTCTTGCGTCGTTCCTCACAAAAACCTTAATAAGAGTAAGTAAATCAAAGCAGTACGAGGTGTGTACACGCTAAAAAAAACCTAAGTACATTCGTTCGTTTTTATGAAGGCAATTTGCCGCGGCTAAAATATAAAGCAGGTATCGGGGTCGGTGTGTTAGCACGTTCTTTTTTGCGCCGTCATATAGTCTTGATCGACTCGATTCTCGGGCATATTGAAAGGTATCGTGCAAACATCGCCTTACGATATATCTCGGGCATTGGTCCTAGTTTTGCGCTACAAATTTTATCGATGATCCAGTTCGAAAAGTAAATTTATAGGAAGGCATGTGTACGCAAGTCCGCCTAACATGAGGGCAAACACGCTGCGCGCGCGCGCGCGCGCCCCGGAGTTCGAAATTTTGCGAACTTCCAAAGTTATGTTTACGATGCGAATTGTAAAGTTTCCGACTCTGCGCGGCGAGGTGGGGGGCTGTCCCTCAGGTTGCCCAAATTGAATGCTTCTTGCTTGCCTTTTAAGACTCGCTTCGAATGTGAATAACAAAATCTTCTTTTATATGCAAGTTTTTTTTTTTTTTTTTATTTCGATTTGGCGTTATTCGATATGGTTTAGCATAAAGTCGTAAAATACGCGTCTGAGAAAAACATGTAGAAAGTATGCAGTGAAATTATAAGAAATCGAAAATTTCATTTTCTGCTTCACTAACAAAAATACATTGAAATTTATTTTTTATAGAAACATGGCACCGTTCATTTTCACCTTTAGCATTGTAAACTGTTTTTAAAATTTTACATGTCAATCATTGAATATCAAAAATTTAACTGAAAATAACAACTTCCTTTTCCTTTAGTTCGAAATATGCGGACGGATTAAAAAAATAACAAGCCTAAACAACGTTCCACCGCAGGCGGAAATCAAATATCCAGCTCGGTTCCCAAAAAAAAAAAAAAAAATCTAAGCGACAAACGTTCCAGGCGCACTTATTCCATCTTGAAGAATTCCCCGACAATACAATACATGCCCTCACTTCCGAGCTCCGTACGAGTACATACGCAACCGAAAGCTCTCCGGCTCGAGTCGGAGGTTAGGAAGCCGAGTTATTTCGTTCGGTAACGGACAATGGGCCGTCGCCAGACTCGAAATGTCCGCGTGGCGAAGATGTGCCCGGGAGTTGATGAGGAATTATTGCGCGCGGCCAGAGATTGTCCGACCGTACTGTGGAATTTCTACTGGCGCGGACGAGCGAGCTCGGTTTTATATACGTCGCCTCTCTCTCTCTCTCTCCCTCTCTCCTTTCTCATTGTTCAGCGGCACGTACAGACTGCCGGCCTGAATGGTACAGTGATTTAGGCGATTATTGCGTTGTGCATTTTAGAGACACGACGCTTTAGCGAGCGGCTGCCGCTCGTTAATAAAGTGCCCGAGCGAGCTTAAACGGCAGCCGGAGCTTTGAATAAAGCTTTTTGCGGGAATGCATCGGCACCCGGCGCGGCTCGCCCGTTAATTAAAATAGTTAAAATTTTTGAATTCTTGCCCGGTCGGTAACCGCGAGGCCTTGAAAACTCGCGGAATATTTTTAAAGCGGGCAGCAGCCTCGTCGAATTGTCATCCGAGTATTGGCGATAACTCTAGTCGCGAAATGGACGAAGTTAATTATGCAAGCTGAATCCAATTTGACTAATTCAGCTTTGACAGTATGAGTTATTACCAAAAGTGACTGCAGCGTCGGCTACTAAACGTTAACTATTAAATGTTAATTTAAATTTAAATTCTATCTAATGGACACTTTTGAGGGCTTTAATTATACATTTATTTACTTAAAATTAACAATTGATGGGAAATTTAATAAAAGTAATATTTAATAACTGGCGCTGCAAAAAAGATCGGGAAAAAAGATCGCCCATGATGGAGTACAGGGGATAAAGCTATGTAATTTTACAGAGTGGTTTTCCTAGAACAAGTCTCTAAACAGCAGCTTCTCCGCGGTGGTGCCTTCTGAGCGCCACTGTCGGTGATCTCATACTTACGGACATCTATTAGGTTAATTGATAACCTAAGGCGCCGAAATCTACGGACCGCACGGCCTAATATCGCCGTTGTCCTAATATTAAACATTTTTTTAATATCTCAAGTAAAAATGAACTTTTTCCTGGCTAAAAGCGTGTCTCGGTTACCTAAAAATCAGTTGAATTTCCACCGGTGCATCAACCCGCTCCCCTGCCAACCAATCGAATCAGCCTCCGCTCGGCAAAAAGTTTCTCCTCCTCCGCGATCCAAAAGAGGGATTCCGGTCGGAGCTCGGCGGAGCTGCCCGGTGCGTGTCTTTTTGCGGATAAAACCGCAGAGAGGCGCGATAATCGCGCGGCGATTGGCCTGCGAGCGTTTAGGGCTCTCGGCTCTCGAGTCAGAAATGACTGGCCGCGATGATAATCTCCCCCTCCCGCGAGCAATCGCGCCGCGGCATCGGGCCCCCGGCTGCTGCTGCTGCTGCTGCTGCGCTCGTTCGAGAGCTGCCCACCGACGGCTCTCGGCCTCTGGTAGTCGGTTGCCTGCTCTCGTAATGACTGCCTGCCGGCAGCGAAGGAGCTGCTCTGTTTTTTTTCGAGATTCGAGGTTCTTCGTTTTAATTGTTATCGCTTCGGGTGAATTTCAGTAAATTTTGATGAAAACTTGATTGTGCACTCTAATTTTTACTATAAGCCCTGTTCAGACTTGTTTATGCATAATTAACATGCAAAAATTTAACATTATTTAATATACTTAAGCCAACTTTTGAAACTCGTTAATTTATTCTTTTTTAAAAACCAATTTTAAAAGCTTCTGACCTTAAATGTACAAACTTTAGTTAAGTACGCTTTCGCAATTTAATTGACATACATAATCCACTCGAAATTGTTTGCTCTCCACCTGCAGGGAAAAAAATCCCAAGCACCTTTTTGGTTTCAAAAACAGAGCGAAATTCCCAACTAATTCCCGGGTTTTCATTAAGCGCGCCGAAACCAGCAGTCCAGCGTTCGCCGTCTGATTAATTTCCAGGGCAAAAGTTGAAGCGCCCGAAAACGAGTCCGCGCGTAAACAAAGGGACCTTGCGAGAGCAAAAATGACCCCGAGAGCGCCATATTCGCGCGGGTCCCTCGCAAAGCGCGTAATGTACGCTTAATCTCCGCCTCTCCCCGGCGCCCTCTTTGTCGCCGTAAGCACTCGCACCTATTTACCGATGTACGGAGCGGCAGAACTGCGGTACGCAGGATCTCTCTCGGCTTAGGCGAGAGGGAGAGGAGAGCCTCGCAATCTGGCGCACAATCCAATCTCACGCCGCTCTGCCCTACGCGGCGCCGCCGCTCTCTCTCTCTCTCTCTCTCTCTCTCTCTCTCTCTCTCTCTCTCTCTCTCTCTGTCTCCGCGAATCTGCGCGGAAATTTAGGGACGTCCTACCGGTTATCTAGATTATTTACTGTCCCCTGCCTGCCAAGCTGAAGTAGATACCGTCGAGCGAGATGGGAGATTTGCCGCTGCGCTTTTACATCCAGCGAGCTTGTTACTATGGATCACCCTGGATTTGCATGTAACTAGATGAATTTTCTATTTTTCCTGGTGGAAAACATTTTCGAATTTTGATTGTCGCTGTATGCGGTGATAAACTTTTATAAAAATTTCAAGAGAACGCCCTTCTTTAGATCAAAATCATGATGCTCTTAATAGAAAATTTAAATAATTCTTCCGATTAAAATCGTCGACACTTTCACTCGACACCTTCCAAATAAAGTTTCATGCTAATATTTAAGTGCCCCATCTGCGCGGATAAAGAATAAAAAGCAATCTCTAATCCGCGTCGAGCCGCGTGAAAAGCTGCGGCTGGAAATTCGAGCCCCTCTCTCGTCGGAAGAATAATTGATTTTAATTATTTATCATTTGATAATCCCTTTCGCACTGCGAAATCCCGGCACTTTCGAGAGAACCATTCGACGGGCCAGGTTCGTCCCCTTTCGAATTCGCTGAGTCGGCAGAGCGCGCGGCGGGAGAGGGGGGAAAGGGACGTGAAAATGCCATATGTTGGATTACGAGGAGCGAAATGGCCAAAGTGCATAAAATTAGTATGATCGCCGGTCTTAGTCATAGGCCGCCATTAAATTTACAATTCGCAGATGCAGCCCCCCTTTTCCCGCGCCGCCTTCCGATATCGTATTCTTACGGCCGTATAAATTTCCGCGAAATAAAATTTAACAAAGTTGTAAATCTACTTTTAATACCTCTGAGAGCTTTTTTTTTTGCTGGCTCTGGATCGAATTTTCAGAATTTACTTCGACTTTAACAAAATACCCAGAAGCTTATTTGCTTAAGGGTGCAATTTCGTTCCTTAAACAATATTAAAGATAATAAACTGAGATGATTATCAAAACGAGATAGAATTGAAATGCTCTCGAGTTTGCCGAGTTTCGGAAAAAAAAAACTTAATTAATCCAGCCACGATAGGAATTCGCATTTAATTGCTAGATCAGAGAAACTCGATTAGCCCTCTCCAGAAAACATTATATTCCCAAAAACGGCTAAATAACTCAAACTTTCCCTCAAAATAAATCAAGCCCAGCCGAGCTTAGCTCTCGCGGCAGTTCTCAAATCTTCCGTCCGCGTCTCTGCTTTCGGAAAATCTCGAAAGCACGCCCGGTTCCTTAATTAACTCGAAAGAAGAGCGCCTCCAAGAAAGAGAGAGAGAGAGAGAGAGAGATAGCACCGAAGATGGAAAGCTGGATATAGGATTTCGCGGTTCGGCGCAAGAAATATCCGGGGCGAAACTTAAGGGGCCTTATCGCACTGTCCTCCGTAACAAAAGGCGAGGAGCTCTCGGGGAAAGAGCGAGAGAGAGAGAGAGAGAGAGAGAGAGAGAGAGAGAGAGGAAGACCATTAAAGAGGGAGAATAACAAAAGATAAATGCCGCAGCCTCCTTTGTTTTACGAGGATACTTAGAAAAGGAGGCGGTACGCGAATTAGTATTCGAGACGAGGCTTCTCTCGCACGATACCCGCGTGTATTCTCTCCCTCTCTCTCTCTCTCTCCTCGGCGCCGTTTAAAGGGAACGACGCCGAGATGAAAACGCCAAGCAGCCGAAGTCGCCCCATTATCGCCGCCACTTTCTCCGACTGTATTATCCGAGTTATCCTCCTGGGGGTGCCGACTCTCTCTCCCGCGGCCGCCGACTTCCTCGTTAGCTCGCTCGTCCGAGCCTCACATTGACGCGCGGGATCGTGATCGATTGCGCTATTTTCGACTCGACCCGCTACTTTGCCGGCCGAGAGAGTACCGTTTCGCCGCTCCCTGAATTAGTCAGGCTCCGTTCCGGCTTTAATGCAGTCTAGTTCGCTTTGGGAAAATTGTTCTTTAACCGGATTAAGTTTGTAAGGGATTTTCGGGGTAAAACTGGAGCCGAGGTACATAATTCAGGGCTGCGGGGAGAGTATTATCAGACTGCAGTTGAGATTTATCCTATATTCGTAGACTCTCGAAATTATCAATATTAGTTTAAATTTATTGTTGCAATAGGTCTATTATTAATTTCAATTTTCTTGTTATTATTATTTAATTAACCAAACGTCTTTCTCTGTTCCAGGTGAGTTATCAAAAATCGACAGCCTTCCGAACCCCCTCCCTTCAATCCACGTAAGTAACTTCAAAGCGGAGCGAGCTAAAAATCCATCCTCGCTAAAGCTTAATTAGACCGTCAGTACACGAGGCGAATCGCGTTAAACGCTCGGGTACACAGAAAAGCGGGGCTAAGAAGCGACGTGCAACAAAAGTAAAACTAATGCTCATGCAAATTGTTCCCGCGGCTTCTCTCTCTCTCTCTCTCTCTCCCTCCGTCTCGAGAGAACGTTAACTCGCGCAGAGATCCGCGCGCGGGCTGCAGCGGCAGCGGCAGCAACTGGGCGTGACCTTAGAGCGCTTGTCAAACGCAAACGCGAATGCATCGCCTCGACTCGGGAGGGGGGGGAGGGGCGCAAAAACAAACCGACAAAGTCGCCTTCGCCGCGGGTTCCGAGCGAGACAGATTCAAGTTTCACGCCCGTTGGATATGACGCGCCAACGTAAATGTTAATTATTCAAGTTAAACCGCTTGTCCGACTCTCTCGCGGAGCAGCGACGGCGGCGGCGGCGGCAACAGCGCCGCGTCCCAGATTAGGAAGCGCTACAATATATCCCTGGCCCTCTGTATACGCGGACGGTAATAATTTCGCCCGGCCGGATGATTAAATGAATGGAATATAGCAGTCGGCCAGGACGGTCCCCACCCTGATAATGCATCGTTATCCGGGGATTTTTGGCCGAGGTACGATCCGAGGGCAGCCTTTTCGAGAGCTCCGCGAGCTTTCTCCTCGCCTCGGGCTATGATTTACATTTGCGGTGGCCGCGCGGCTTCATGGAAATGACGTTGTTTGCTGAGTGGATACGAATTGGCGTACAGGTCGGTGTTTACGTCGTCAAGATGGAATTTAGACGGCTGATTTGTTTGTTTCGTAGTCGTGCGCAAATTATATTTCTCGACCGTAATGCATTTAGTTTGGATGCTCGCGACGAAGAGGAGGAACGCACTTTTCTCCGCGACAAGTATTTCCTTCGAACCGAACGAATCCACCGATAATTATAAAATGATCCTCGACGCGGTAGAAGACATCGGTAGTCCTTGTTTTTCAATCGGAAACTCTCTTTAATCAAGACTCGGGGCGCGAGCTTCGATCGCCGCTGCACTCAGCGCTTCAATTTCATTTTTTACCCCCGGCGAACGAGGCGATCTCGCTCTCTCTCTCTCTCGTCGAACGAGTTTCTGAAATTTTGATAGAGCATTCCCGGGAACAGCGATGTAAAGCATCTTCCATCGGGCAGGCCTTGTAACGATCAGAAATCGCCATTAAAATCGCAGAGGAAATAAAGGAATAAGAGGCCGAGAGAAAAAAGAGGCGGAAGAATCCCTCCGTACACCGCATTGGAAAGTCTCGGCGAAACTTGGAATTACAAACTTTCAAGCCAGGCTAGTAGCCGATGCACTTCTCCCCCCTCCCCTCTCTCCCTCCCTCCCTCCGCCTCTATATCTCTCTTCTTTCCACTCATCGTCAATGAATATCGAATTACAGCGGCGAGGAGAGGAGAGGCGAGAGCGAGAGCCCGGCGTGTGTTTGATTTACGGCCAACTCCGGCGTTTCTTATATACGAAGAGCGGAGGAAGAAAAGTCTAAGGATTTCAATATAAAGTTACGATAAATCGATGCTTTATTATGCCCGCATCGTCGAATTTATACCGGCGAGGTGAGTTTAATAAACGCTGGCTGGTAGGAGGGGCGAGGAGGGGGGGGAGCGAAAGGAGGAAACGCCCGTGGAGGGGCGATCGAGTTATAGAAAAGGATTAGAGGGATAAGGACGAAGAAAGCTCGGCATAAATCTCGCGCGATAATATCGGCGAGAATCGCTTATGAATTTATCAAGTGCAGCCGAGGCCCGATTATTATGCTTATTACGGGACGCGAATCGATAATCGGAGGGGGGGAGTCGCGATTTGCGTGGAAATTGTTGCGAGCTCATGCATAAAACGCGCGCGCCCAAGAACCGAACTCTCATTATTTTCCCCCGCTTTCTCGTGTTTCGTTTCCTTTTCTTTTCGTTCCGCGGTTCGGTTTTCAAGTTTGAAAGTCAGAAATCGTGATCGTCGAGGGGGGCACACCGGCTTGCTTTATCTTGGGCTTTCTTCGGGGTCCGGGGGAGAACGTTTTTCGCTCTTGCCCGTCGACCTTTTTCTATTGCCGAAAAATTAATTAAAAATTTTCGCTGGACGCAGAAGACGGGGACTCGAGCTGCCCCTTTTTTGTCCGAACTTCATAATTGATTCCTTTTGGGATTTATGATGAATCTAAAAAATTTCCCCTCGTGAATAACAAATTTAGCCTACGGCGGAAGAAGAAAATTAATTTCGAAAAGCATTTATTGACCGTTCCATTACTGTAATTTTCGCGAAACTAGTTCCAATTGCTTTGGACTCGAGCCGAAGAAAATTCCGCGCGATCGACGGGAGAGAGAAAAAAAAAAGATGAAACTAAAATTTACTTTATTCTGATAAAATTCGGCTTTGATTTATTTCCATCCACTCGAATCCTCGAAGGGCCGAGTAATAAAAAGTCTATCTCGGACGATAAATAGGTTTCGGGGCGCAGAGGCCACTAAATTCCGAGCGTTATTTACAGCTCCCCAATATTGACGCTCAAGAAAGTCAATTAGAGCGAGAATCTTATAGGGGCCGGCAAAGCAAAACTAGACTAACAAAGATCAGCCCTCTCCGCTCCCCTCGCAGAGAGAGAGAGAGCAATCTTCCTTCGCGCCGTACGCCTTCGTTTTTTCTCCCCGCGGTGGAAGTTAGAGGCCGGTTATCGGAGCGCGGAAGACGTGACGGATAAATCGAGGCGTAATTGCAGCCTCGCCTCTCTCTCTCTCTCTCTCTCTCTCTCTCGTATTAAATCGAGCAGTCGCGCGCGTCCGCCGCCAGCTGATCCTTCGTTACCGCTTATCCCGTAAACACGATCCCGAAGCGCCGCGGGGGATTTTCAATTTTACGCAGCGGAAAACTTTTGCGGCCGACGGAGAGTGGCTGTGCGCGGCTGCGTTTTAATTTCGATTTCATTGTGAGCAACGGTATGTAATTCGGAAGTAAGGATGATTGAGATCGGCGAGTCGTCGTTTTTGCGCGCTCCGCCGCTGTAATTACGCGAGAGGAGGTAGTTGGGAGTCTTCTGATGATTGACGTAACGGAAGGGGGTCGAGTTTTTAAAAGGAAATTAACGGAGTATTATCTGATGATTTTCTTTCGAGGGAAACACCCCGCCCTTTTACGATCGCGGGATTATTAAAATCCTCCATTCAGCGTCAAACTAAAATTCAGGTCACAATATTCCACTCCGCGAATTCTAGAAACGTCGAATCGATGCGAACGTCGAAACATTAGGTTTCGTCTTTATTCCGGCGCTCTCGACTACAAAGCCATAATAATCCTCACCTTCGTTAGAATAGACTCCTCGAGCCGGAAAAGCAAACCCGATGATGCCTCGCGGCTGCGCACAAAAGAAGAACAAAGCGCGCCGAGTTATTTGAATAAATTATTCGCGTCGCCGATGACACAATACATCTCCCCCGATGAGGAACAGGCACGATGAACCGTCGCCGCGCTGAAATCAACAAATCGCGCGCCCTTTTCATCAGGGTATTCCAATTCCCTTTGATTCGTTACCCACCTACGGCATCGGCCGCGCTGGAATAAAGGAGGAGAATCCACGATCCACTTGAAAAGATCGTCCCCTCTGTACACACACCCAGACAGGCGAACACAGACAGAGAAAGGTTGGAAGACGTCGCGTCTCTCTCGGGGGGCAATTCCCTTCCGCAGGACAATGTGCGCAGTGCCTCCATTCTGAACGACAGGACGTCTCCTTCTCCCTGCCTCTGCTCTTCTTAGCGTCCTGGAATTAGCCGCGACGGCCAGTCACGAACCGACGTCAGTTGCACAATACCCAAGAGCAATGTCTGCGTTAGCTGCGCCAGCCAACTATGCTGCTGCTGCTGCTGCCGCGGTACCGTTTCTCTAATTGTAAATGCCGCGAGCCTAGGTGTCTCTCGACTCTCTCTCTCTCTCTCTCTCGTTTTATTTTTTTTTCTCCACGTCCGTTCGCGATACGGTCGATGCCAATTGAATCGAGAGCGGATTCTGATTCGCGCCAATGGCCATATATATATATATATATATATCTGTGACTTTAGTTTTTTTTATTTAAAAAATCTTTAAACTTTCGAAAGGATAATGGCAGCGGTATCGTTTGCTTTAAAAAATTATCAAAATAAAAAGTGCTGACTTGTCGGTAATTATTCGTGTCCGCCGTTCATCTTTCATCCTGTCACACTTTTGAACTGCTAACTTTGTTCCATCCATCTCGTCGCTCCCTCCACAAACACGCGAAATTATGATCCCTAATTACTTTGGCAACAGTTTTCGCGAATTTTTTTTTGTTTTGATACGAAATCAAGGGGCACCTGTCCTCTCAATTAATCAGCTTTCGTTCTTTTCCCAAGCAAATTGATTGTGATAAATTCGAGCGCGTAATTAATTTGCACTTTAAAATTATTTCCAGCCACCTTCTTTCGCGAATTACTTTTTACACTAATCCTCGAAGGCAGAATAAACACGAAATTTTCCAGTAATAAACCGCCGGAATTTCGGGGGGAAAAATAATTCTCGTTCGTTGGAACTAATGCCCCCGGCGATTACGAGCCTTTTAACGTACCTTTAACAAAAACAGCAATGCATTAGTAGAAAAAGCGCGCACTAAAACGCGATTCAATTAGCGGAGCGCCGTTTCCAGCGGTACTTTTCCCCTCTCCCGGAAAAATCAGCATAAAAGTAATCTACGATGTCTCTCTCTCTCTCTCTCTCCGGGCGTTACCTGGGAAAACCGCGGCGCGGCCATAAATACGCCGTCTTAAATCATGCCAAGCTCTCGGGGCATTACCATCTTCCTCCGTCTTACCGCTTGCGTCCCAGGCCCCGGCTAAGGCGCGCGCTAAGCGCGCGAAACGTATATTCTTTGTCTCTCGAGTGTGTGGACTTTTATACCGACTGTGTTTACACCGGGCTCTCGGCTGCAAACGCGAGAGGGGGAGCAAAGTGTAAGCCGAGAGCTGATGCCGCCGCCGCTGCTGCAGCTCCAAAAGCCGATGTCAATAAGTGACTTATAGGCGCGCGAGGAGGGAAATTCCTTTTTCCTTCTTTTTTGCGTCAACGTGTCAATGTGCGTCTACCGATTATGAGAGATGTCGTGCAAGCTAGGGACTTTGTGGCTTTATAATTGCCCCTTTTACGAACTCTTTTTCTGTTTTCTCCCGTTCTCTTTGATGATATATCTGTTGAAAATTTTTTTGTGCATGAGTACTTTTTTACTTCTGAAATAAAATAAAAACTAGTTTTTCTTTTACCAGCTGTGTTCTCGAAACTTCTTCTCCAGTCCTCAGTACCTTTTTTCGCGATCGTCCACATTTATGGACTTTGAGGGTTCACCGTCGTTTATAACATTAATATCCAGGCTTTTTCTATCTTTAGCGAAAACATTTTTCTGACCACTCCAATTTCCCACTTCGTTTGGAATAACGTTTCTCAGTCTTCCAAGAGAATCGTCCATTTGAATTATTACGCCTGAAGCTCTCGACAAAAAATTCAATTAAATCATCCACTGTACATCCATTGTTTCTCCGAAAGCTCCCAATAATTCGCAGGCCCATTTAAATTGAAGACAGCTCGCCCATCATGAATCAGCATTCATCCGAAATTTTTTCTCGGCCCGATAAAATTTTCGTCCATTTATTGCGCTTTTCATCCCCCGGGAGCAACATGCATCATCCGAAATACCCGAATAAAAAGGAGCGGCGCGCGGCTTTTAATTAAACCCCTTACGAGGGCTATCCGCGGAATTTCGGCAGGCCTTTCACAGCTCCATCCCCCCCCCCCTCCCCTCCTCGCGATTCAAAACAAGGAATTCGCCGATGCCCGTAGATGGAATCCGCCTCCGGGCTGGCATTCCAGAAGGGGGTGCGTATACGATGACGCATCGCGGTCGCGTGCGCGGATAGTCTTTCGCTCGGACGAGCTAACCGATCGACCTTTACCTGCGCTTCGGCACGTGTTACAAGCGGCTCTGCCCCACTTGTTGCCCGCGAGGTCCGAGGGAGTCGACCGCGGGGGGAGGAACCGAATCCTCGACGAGGAACGTGAGCCCCCGAGACTTCGGGTTTCACCTGGCCTTTTTCGATTCGATCTTGTGAGCAACGACGCTTTTAGCCCGCCGCCCCGGAGGAGGCTCGTCTTTCCCAGGGCCGGCCTTTTCGGAGGAGCGGCCCTCGAGAGAGAGAGAGAGAGAGAGAGAGAGAGGTCGACTGGAGCTGGCAGTGAAAAATATGACGAGGAATCGGCGCGGAGTTGCGAGAAAAAGGATTCGCTCGGCGCTGACGGAGGAGTTTCGGGGTGGGAGGGGCAAAAAGTTTGCTGCGACTGAAAGGACTACTTTGTCTATAAATAGGTCTTATCTTTCAAGAGATATACCCGGTTCGCGCTTGTTTGGGAAAGCGGGGGTTTTGTGCGTTCGGAATGCTGACGTCTGACAAATTTCATTCAAAACTGAAGGAGGGCGTAGTTTTATAAATAGATTTCCCGAAACAGCCATTTCCCGAAGTTGCCGACGTAATTTTATACCAAAACTACAAGATGGACTTTCCTGAATGCGAAGCGACTGCTTTTGCTCTCCCAGTTTTGTCTTTATAGTGCGTATTTATAACTTCGTGTATGAAATTACTCTCTAAACTCGCGCCGAGAGCGTCGACGCGGAAGTACAAATTTGCAGGAGCACTCGGTAAACCAACACACGCTTTCTTTAAACTCCCCGGCGCTCGTCCTGCATTAGATTTCACGGCGAATGTGCAACCTGCGAAAAAGAAAATTATCAAAATAGTTTGCGTTCCCGACGTCTTAATAAAGGCAGCGGGAGCGGCGGGCGCGTTACACTTTCGGAAAACTGTAAGCTTCCCCGATAATTCGTACACAAGTCGCGCGCGCGTTTGCGCGTTCGGCGCATGTACCGAATTTGCCCCGCATCGATCGGCGGTAGCTTTTGGCCCGCGGTGTATATTCTCGACTAAAAATTTTCCCATGAATTCGTGTGTACGCGCCGCGGCTCTGCGGTTTTGTAAAAATGATATTTATCCAAAAAATACGAGCGAGCTGAGCGAACAACCTGAATATCGTTGTAATAAATCAAATATTATATGCACACCGGCAATGACGACTGTTTTTTAAAATATCTATTGAAGATGCCTTGGACAAAGCGTTAACTACTCAATTTCAAGTGATTTTTATCTGGAATTCCGCTCGGCTTACGAAAAATTACAACTGTTGTTTCAATCATACCTTTCAGAAAAACTCACCTCGGTCTCTCAACTCGGCGAGTCAACTTTTTAATGCGTCGCCGCCCGTCGAAGGAACAATCCCGTACAGATCGCGAGAGCGATCCGCGGGCCCGGGAATAAAAATAGCCAGAGCCCAAAAGCCGTGTCGGGCATTCCGGCGCACGTCGAAATTTCGCGTGTCAGCGCGTCGTTTCTCCTCTCCCTGCGCTCCTTCGCGGCCGCACGCACTCGTAAATTTTGCGAGAGCTCCGCCGCCGCTGGCTGGCCCCCTCGACACCTGCCTTTGACGCACGATTCGGCGCCGGCCAATCAACGCGGCCGCGGGGTGTCGACATCTGCCGAAGAAAACACGCCGCTTTGGCGATTTTTCCAAACTGCGCGCGCCCTCCCTCGAAAATCCGGCGATAGCTGAATTTTTGGCCTTCCCTCCCGCGCAACGGCGGCTTTTCAATCAAGCCTCATTCTCTCTTTTTTTTTTTATCGCGTCTCGTCAGCGCGCTTAATACTAGCGTAAAACGCGCGCGGCGCCGGTAAAAAAAATAGCCAAATCGAGAGAGCGAGGGAAATAACGAGCGAGTCGAGAGGGAAATAAAATGCAGGAATTCGCGAAATTCGTGGAGATCGCGTAAATGGCCGAGAGAAACGAGGCGTGAAATGGCGCCGCGAGAGAGAGAGAGAGAAAGACAGAGGGATCGCGGCTCTGTCTTTGTAATTTGATTGTGGGGGAAAGTTTGATGAATTTTTGTCCTCGCGGAGGATTTTCCGCACGGGTTAATCGAAGTAATCGAGTGTTCGTGTTGTCGGGGAGCGGAAAGAGGTGAATTAAAAACAATTTAGAGGCGATCGAGGAGCGGCGAATACTTTTATCGAGTTGGCTTAGCGATAAGCGGGAATGAATGACGCGAATAATTTATTTCGCGATGAGATTATCGGAACGCGAGAGACTTATTACATTAGTCTTAAGTTAAACTTGTACTAAATGGAAAGGCTTTTTATTGAATATATGAATTTTTAAGGTTCTCATTTGATCAACTTGTAAACAAGCACATCGAGCAAAAAGTTCAAATTGGTTTTGCGTTACAAGCTAAATTAGTAGTACAATGAAATCTGTAGAATCTGATACACAGTCGTTTATTGTAAATTCTGTTTTAATTGACCTGATTCAGCATCTACACTCGTCCACGTGATACCTGAAACTTTGTTTGAAAGCGGTATTGTGTATGCGTGTACGACATTTGCGTTAATACACCATTGGAAGAATACGATTTAAAAAGTCAAATGATACGATTCGTAAAACAGATACTTCCAACGCATCAGACTCAATTTCACGTGACGCGTAATTACAGCAAAGAGAATGAAATTTATATCTCGGTTTAAAAATGAAGAAATTAACAGGCCCCCCCTGCAGTTAAAGCTAAAAATTAGTGTCTATTATTTCACAGCGCTCGTCTCTCGCTCTTTACCCCCGACAAAAGTTGGAATCTCTTTAAATTATTGTAACAATAAACTACCTTTAAAAATGCGAGGCCAGTCCGGGCAAAACAAAAGCCGCGAGATCCTCCCGCAAAAATTCCGAGCGGCGTCGCGCGAAAAAAGGGGGCCGACCCGCGGGTAGCGCCACGGGGGCAGAGAGACGGAACTAAGCATTTGTAAACAAACTCACGCATCGCGCGTCGCGCAAAAACGTCGGTGTACCGCGCCCGAGGTTTTCGAAGAGGGAGAAGGGTTGCCTTTTTCGGCTATAATAAATTCAGGAATAAATCACAAAGATCGCCGCGCGGAGAGAGAGAGAGAGCGAATAAAAGGGGCCCGGGGAAACGAGCGAGAGCGCGGTATTTTGAACAGGCAAATTAAATTACTCGGGGAAACAAAAGGGAACGGAAATCGAATTAATGTCCTTTTTGCCATTTTTATTATTTATGGGAATCAGTCATACGCAATTCTCGTCCGGACTCTTTTGAGCTGGGGGTGATTTCGTTATTAGAAAATATGTATTTGGTCATTTGGACGTTGTGCAAATAAACGACATTGTTTGCGCGCTTTTACGATACGTTGCGGGCTGGAATATTCGAAATGTTCGAGTGTTAAATTTTAAATGATTACTTGAGTTAAGACTTTGCGGCGTACGCAATGTTTTTCATTCGAATTAATGTAATGAGTGTATGAATCATTTTTATATATAATCAAATATACAATTCAAACCAATACGGCGTCGAGCGTGAAATAATCGACCAGGCTTTGCGATAAAAGATATAAATGTCATTCAATTTACGAGTTAAAAATGTGATTTGTATTATTTGTGAAAATTTAAACTGGCAAAGTGATTTTGAGAAATTAAATAATATTGAATACGTAAGAAAAAGTTTTATAAAGAGAACAAAGTAACTAAAAATGTTTACTATATAAAAATGGATATAACAGCTAAAGAAATCCCAAGATTAAAATTGCAGAAACGGATGATTCTTTGAGAAGATAGTGAACAGTACAAATTATTGTTAAAAGATTCCCCGAGGCAGAATTTTTCCAAGCTAAATTCTGAATCCTGCAGTCCGAAGACAAAAAGCACGAATCCAAGGATACTCCCCGGTAAATATTTCACTAAATTCATACTCCTGGGCGAATTTTTCAGATGCCCAGACGCATCAAGCACAAAGCACCCATCCTCAAGGAAACAGCAGACCGAGGCTGCTGCTGCTGCTGCTACCGCCGCGCTGCCCATTCAAAAGTCAAAAAGCTCCTAAAGCACAAATCTCCGCTGCTCCCAAGCTCTCTCGCATACGTGCATACACTCGAGCCCGAAAGAGAATACAGATGTTATGCGCGGCAGCGGCGGGGCCCGGAAGCGTTTGAAAATTTCAGGAGCTCAGCTTAAAAATTTGACGAGCCTCAGCTGCCAATATTTCAGGCGGCGGCGGCGGCGGCGGCGGGGTTGCTGCCTCGCTCTGAATTTTTCAAGACCCCCGCGCGCGAGCACTTGCGCATGCGGCAGCGGCCCAAACAAAAACAGAGCGCAGCCAAGTGGAGATTCATCGGAGAGGGGCCCCTCCCCGCGCTCCCCTTTCTGAATAATCGCGGCCGATGAACGGATTTCCCTCAGACTTTCGAGCCTCTCCCCGTCGGAGGCGCGCGCTGCTCTTTTGTCGAGGGCCGAACGACGAGGGTGACGACGACGGCGCGACTCTTGTTATTAAAGTTGAGGCGCCGTTATTTTAGCGGTGACGATTTTGCTCGATGTTGCGCGGATGCGAGAGAGACGTTTTCTGGAGTTTGTTTTTATTGGACTTCGTTCGGGAGAGTATCTCGTGTTTGAGGAATGATATTTTTACAGCTAAATTGATTGGCTTGATGGATATTGATTTTCGCTTAAACACTTATTCTTATGCTCGTAATTCTACTTTCTCTAATTAATTCAGGGATGAGAACCTTGATGAATTGCTTGGAAAGCGGAATTTTTAGCATCGGGAAAAAGGATTTATTTAGACGAGTCTGATGAAGTTCAATAACAAACGTTTTCTGCTTACTACTCGTTTATAAAAAAGTAAAATCCGATTCTAAATTAATTTAAAAAAGCTTTCTCGGTCCTAATTAAATACAGTGCGTGTAATATTAATAAATCTATATGATATAGTTACGGTGGGATCTTCTCGCTTTCTAACAAAAATTACCGTTTTATATATAGTAAATTTTGTGGCTTTAAATTTTACTATGCAGAATAGCATAGTTACTTAAACATAAAATACATAAACCCAAGAATGAAACGTCGTCTCACAATCAACGTACAAGCTTAAAAAAAAATTCAACGGCAACCGCGAGCAGAGATGTATTCTCGATCCTCCGAGCAACGTCTTCATCAGCTGCACACGGAAGTGAGCTTGTCGAGCTAAAAAAAAAAGAAAAAAAAATCACTGAAGAAATTCGCAAATCCATCAAGCGGCGGGGCCTTTGCGACGTCGCGTCCAAAGTTTCCCAGCGCCTCTGCAAAATTGAATCGGCCATATCCTCCGCCACACACAAGGAGCATCCCTCTCTCTTTCCCCCCCGGCATTCGTCTCTGCGCGCGTCGCTCATATCTTCCGCGCGGCTGCCGGCGTCATATAGACATAGACCGTACCGCGAGCGAGCCGGCTCACGGAAAGTTGTAAATTTGGCCAGTCTTCCCTCCCCGTCGCTCGATACATAATCCAAGAAAAGTCGAAGGTCCCCCGGAGGCGAACGTCCTTAGTGTCTGCCGGCGCCCTCCTCTCTCTCTCACTCTCTCTCGCTCTCTGTCTGCCGTCGTCTGGGGAAGTAGGTGGCGTGTACACGTACGGGGGGAGCGGAAAAGCCAAAGAGATAGAGGAGCGAGAGGGAGAGGGCGCCAGGTCGAGCGGAAGAACATTAAAGGCGATTTTCGCATCGTCGTCCCGACGTGTATGACGGGACTATCGGCTTCGCGATCCTTCTTCCCTCGGCAACCTTCCTCTCTCTCTCTCCGCCTCTCCCTCTGCGGTCGCGAGACGTCGCTGACCTGTGAGCCGGTGTGTCCTGGGTTATGCACGAGGGAGTGCCCCGTGTTTGAGAGGAGTTCTCAGGTTATGTTTGCGCTGTCATCACGTGAAAATTCGTGGGAGGGAATTAGTTTCGTAAGCCCCGTCAGATGGTATCCAGTCGAATTTCCATTTTTCTTGCAGTCCGACCGAGACTTTCGGTCTTTTAGCGAAAATGTTCATTGGAATAATGAATTATTCAGGAACGTCTTCAATATTTAACTGCATGGATCAAAGTAACTATACTATAAATATTAAAAAACAATTCAATACATAACTATATAGAAATAGATAAGAATTTTGTACAAAATCCGTTAAATTTAATTTAAGTTTCCGCCGCTCAAATTTGGAGTAGTCGTTTAATAATGAAATTGTATTCTCAAACGAGTTTCCTAAAAATAAAAAGTTCCGAGCCGTTATCAGTGAATTATTGGCATTTCAATTGCCCGCAACAGCAGGTTTTTAGTCCGCCTCGGTTAAGTGCAAAAACGAAGGTGATGAGAATCACGGACGGAAGCAGTTCTGGAAACTCGGTACAATACACGTGTGGTAAACATTGTCAGAATGCGGTTTGATATTAGTCGTGAAACTCCAGTCGGGCGAGGGAACGCATTGGAGAAGTTATTGTACAACTAAACGTTCTGAAAGACGTACATATTACGCTTCTGTAGGTTTTCGGCTAAAGTGACCTCAGCCCTTCTGCGCAATCACCAACTTGATGGTGTGTCAAACTACAGAATGCAAGTGTTAATTTATATTTGTTAAATTGATTTATATCTAAATAATCTCTTGTAAAGTGCACTCTGATTTCATAATTTTTTTATCCATATATATTTTTTTTATCGCTGGTCAATTGTTTACAAAATTTTCATTTTTAACGGACGAATATACATAAGAATTACAATTTTATTTCCACTCAAAAATACAATTTTCATGTGTTATTTAAGTAAACGCTTCAATCTTGTTTTCCCAATATTCTTAGTTCGCTTGAATTAACAATTAAAAATATTCGCCAACGAATTTGGCCAACACTCGAGCGGCCATCGCAAACTTCCTAAAGTATAAGAACAAAGCGAGAGGTGAGAGCCACTCGAACATTTAACTAACGAACATCGTACGCATCAATGATGTACGCGGAGCACAAACTTGCCCCCCCCCCCGACCGCGGCGCTCGCCAAGTGCATTTCTCTCCGCGGAAGCACCGAAACGTTTCCGGCACAAGTAAATCCATATAAACGTAAACAGGAGTCCGGCGGCCGGCGAAGCTTATCGTTTCTGGACTACAACGCGCGCTCTCGCAGTTGTATACTCCGTGAGTCATCCCCGCTTAAACGCCAGAGCGAGAGAGCGAGAGAGAGAGAGAGAGAGAGAGAGTCCGGGAGGGAAGATAGCCGGCGCGTTTCTCGCTCTGCTCCGCGGCGGCCCTCTCGAACAAGTCTCCGGCACTTTACCGCCGAGAATTATATTGTCCGAGGAGCGAGAGGAGGAGCTTTCCACGCGACCCTCTTAATACACGTTTCGCGGCCGGGGAGTCCCCACACTCGTAAATGGGCTCGGCGCTTTACGAGCCTTGAAATTCGGCAATACGCGCTCTCGAGGAGCATCGATTGCTTACTTGGACGATACGGCCGCCCGTAAATTTGTCGCCGCGCCGAGAGAGAGAGAGAGAGAGGGGGGGCGGCGCGGGCTCTGTTTTTATTGGGTTAGCTCCGCGTCGCGAACGCGTTATTAGTTGGCCATGGCCGGAATTTCGGGGCCCTGCATTAGCTTTTACTGCGCATTACGCTCCGCTGCATTATTGAATTAGCCGGGGTATAGTCGGGCTGACGAGGATGAAAGAATACGACCCCGGGGGTTCATGACTTATTAGGCCGAGGATTGGACTTTTATCGCGTTGACGTTCGGTTAATCATTGCCTTTTTCTCCGCTGCAGGTAAGGGGGATGGACCGAATTTTATTTCCGTTTTACGGCCGGAGATGTGAGTAAAGTTTTGGGTGTTTGATTTGGAAAGATATTGAGTTGCAAGTGTGTTTATTCGGGAAAACGTTAAATCTAATTTATGGAACAAGGTCAGATGAAAGTTACTTTACATCTCCTTTTCCTTCGATTACAGTATACCTTCCATCAATATTTCAAAATTAGTCCAGAGAATATACAAAGAAATTTGCAATAACCCAGCGCAAGTGCGGAGCACCCTTGCAATCCGTAATCAATCCGCTGCTGAAAAAGCGATAGCGCCGTTTCTCCCGGCGGTGGAAAAAAGTCTCGAGATAAATCAGTGGAGGACCCTCGATCTTCGCTCGGCATCCTTTAAACTCGCGCCAAAGAGACAAACGATCGTTCTCTCTCCCGCGCATGACCAATGCGCTCTAGTGCATTGACACTAGGCTCTGCAAAGCTTTAGTCGAGTCAGTCGACCTCTCCCCCCCCCCCCCCCCCCTCCCCCACTCCTTTGTCCGTCTGTGCGCTGGACGTACTCGCAGCGCGGCGGCGCCTCGCGGTGTCAGATAAACCGCGGAAAAGCGCCATTGTTCCGAAGTAATCGGCGGCGGAAGCTCGAGAGAGAGAGAGAGAGAGAGAGAGAGAGAGAGCGAAGCCAAGTGCAACAGAGAGAGAGAGAGAGAGAGAGAAGAGTGCGAGAGTCGCCGCAATTGTTCTCCAATGTGTCCTCCCGCTCTCGCTGTGCGAATCGTCCAAGTGGACGGGAGAGATATATAGCCCAAGTCGCTCTCCACGGCTTACGGTCACGGCGAGGCGACGAAGAGAGATTTAAAGAGACAGTGATAAAGTCGGTCGCGAGTCGAGGATAAAGAGGACGGAGGACGAGCCGCCCCGCGGAAGTTGCGCTTATTTAAAATAGGAAAGAGAGAGAGAGAGAGAGTGGGAGCTTTCCTTGTTTCGGGCTTTTTTCCCGATTTCAGGCCAAGTGCTTTTTAATGATGTACGGTTAACGGCCGATCGGTAGCCCGGGGAAGATTTTACGATCGAGCGCGCAAAAATTGGAAGTTGCGGTCGGCGAGGAGGAGAGGGCGCTGTTTTACGGCGGGACTATGGCCGGGGCACTAAAATTTAATGGGACTGCCGAGTTTGGTTAGAAAGTTTAGGAAAAGAAATCTCGGGCGTTATAGTTTTGCATCCCCCCCCCCTCCTCTTTTTGCGGAGAAAAATTTCGCGATTTTATTAGTATTCTTCGGACTGGTTTACGATATTTACTCCCGCCGCTTTTAAACTTTAAACCTCGCAAAATCGATATTTGGTATCTCGATATCCCTTAAAATATTTAACGACCCTTATGAATAAAATGTATGCGCGATTTATTAACGCCGTGAAAAATAGTTGAATCCCCAATCGGTGCATCGGCACTTTTGCGCAATATCGAAAGCGTATATATATAATTGCAAAAAAATACTCTAGAAATCCCCGTAAACCCAGTGGCGTAATGCGCGTTTATTAACTCGGCGCGTATAAGCATACGTTTAAATCACAAGTGCATTTAAAGCCGAATAACGCACGCAGCTGCGAGCGCAACGAAAAGCTAATTCCAGACGAACGCCCGTAAAGCCCTGGAGTTCCTTAATCTTAGCCGGGCGACGCAGCCGGACGCCGTGTACGCGTAAAGCAAACCGTACGCCGCGGGTTAACAAAAGCGGCCGGCTAATTCGCAAATTTAAAGAGCTCCCCCCCCCCCCTCCTTTGCTACCCCGCGGGGAGCGAAGAATAAGAAAGAATGAAGACAGGAAGGAAGGGGGCCCGAGCGGAGCCACCGTAGCGCGCGCACTCGTGCGGAATTAACACTTTACAAAGCCCGGGGAGAGCTCTCCCTCTCTGTGTGTATATACACCGCGCCAACTTCCCCAACTGCTGCCCCGTGACAACAGCATTCGCGTAAACTCTCGGACGCGAGAGCTTCTTCCCGCCGCGAGCGACTGCTGGGCAAGCGCTTTCTCCCCCCGCTCCCCCCCCCTCCGCCTCGTCGTCGGCAGGAGCAGTTTAAGGACAGACTCGCCGGCAAGATTGATGAGGCTCACGTTTGCCCCGGCGATCGAAGCACACGTGACGCCGAGCGTTATGCGACGAGGGATGGAAATTGACGATTTAGCACCCGCGCTCGCTAAACTGTTTCGAATCAACGGGCGCGCGCGCGTTACATTTTTGAACGCGAGAACTTTAAGGGGATGCTTCCTTTTTTTGTTTTTGTTATCGCGCGAATCTATTTAATGAAAGATGACTTTATTTATCGGCTCGTCTAAATGTTCGCCGCGAGCCATTCTGCGCGCTTCGATCGCCCGAGAAACGACTGCCATTGAAGAGGGAGCTCCTTCCGTTCTATTTTCCCGTAATAAGGAATGTAATTTCGAGCTCCTCCTCGCGGCGAGGAAAGGAGCACGGCGCTGACTTCGATTTCATCATTCATCATCGAATCACAAAAGGGAAAGAAAACGAGCGCGCGAAAAAAAAAAGAAAAAAGAGAGACGGCCGAGCGTCCGGAGATTCTCTCGCCTTTCCTCCGGCAGATGGAGATCGATCGCTCGTAATAATAGCCGGCCCGTTGAAAATAATCAATTATGCGCGGCCGAGACGAACGGTCGCGTATCGATTGCCGTCGCCGGGAGAGAGAGAGAGAGAGAGAGAGAGAGAGAGAGGATTCGACTGAAATAGACGCCCGGCTGTTTATTCGCGGCGCATGACTGTCGCTTAGATTAATATGCTTGTAGATTCCATGATTTATGTCGGTCGTTCGCGAGGAAGTTTTCAATTATGCGAAATAGGGGCGCTTTAAATCTGACGGCGGAGAGAAAAATTGTGCTTCGATGTAAAAAAGGCGCGCAGCTTTTTTTACTGCAAAACGGAAAATGCGCTGATTATAACGTACGTTATTGCATTATTCGATGTCATTTATTTACTCGTGAAAGAAAAGCTCACGACCGCACGCGGAGAAGGAATGAATTCTTTCGCAGAAATTGAAGCTGCTTGGTTAAAAGTAAATGGAAGCACAATTGCCCCTCGCTCGAAAAAAAAAAAATCGAGCCCTCGTCTCTTCGCGCGCGCCCGGAAAAAAAAAACTAAATAAGGATCGATGCGCTTGAAAAAATGATTGGATTCAGAGAAGAATGCGAGAGCGGCATCGGTTCGCGATCGAGCAGCGAGCTTACTTATACACGGAGCCGGCATTTCGGCCGGTTGGATATTAAAAATTACCGGTGCGACTTGCACGCGCTCGTGATTCGACTTTAATGCCCTCTGCTCGGCCGTTATTTACGGGCCGTTCTTTTTCTCTCCCCTCCTCCCCCCCCCCCTCTCTCTCCGGCCTCCTCTCCGCTTCTTTTATTATTTGTTTTCCGTTCCGTTGAAAAACGATGCGTCGCGGAGAGTGGCGGCGCGCGGCCGTGTTCTGGCTGCCCCGGCAATGCATCGGTTATTGAAAAAGCGCGATTTCTGACATGGAAACGCAATTTATGGCAGGTGAAATATTCAAAGGGAATGTAAATTTCAAATTTATGGACATTATACCTGCGCACAGAGACGGTCGCGGGGGAGGAGGGATATGTATTCATTTTTTTTTTTTTTTTTTATCGGGAGCCGAAAAGCAACGCCGATATTTGAATGAAACATGAAATCATTAATATTTTCCGATAGATCCTCGGGCCGATGAATAAAATATTTCGAGAACTCTAGGAATCCGAGCGGAAATTCCGAACGCCGCCGCCTGTTAACGAAAGTATAAGTGACGCCGCGCGCGGTTTATCGCATTATTTCGCCATAATGTAATGCGCCGTAAATTCAGTCGATCGCTTTCAGCGCTGGATTTTACAGCAATTTATTTAAGACTCTGTTTGATTTTTCAATCCCGACTCTCCCTTCTCCGCTTGGCCTCTCTCTGATTTCAGATACTAAATAGAGTCGCAAACAGTTAAAATTGATTTCCGCCGCAAATCCGGGTAACTGTATATACAATCTATCAATTCAATTTGAAAAAAAGGGCCGCTTTATCCGCGAAAAAGTTCTCGACTCGACGGCCGCGTTTAATGCAATAAACATCGCGCACGACTGCGAAGGGAGCTAAGGAAATAAAGCCAGAAAAATGGCCGTCCCTGTCTTCCACTTTATTATCTATGCATCTTTCTCCATTACTTCTGCGCCTTACATTTTTCTCCGGCTTGGTTTATTCAGTCCGACTGCTCAGCGCTTTTCTACTACGGCTCTGCTTTCATGAGTATTTTAGCGAACGAGTTGTAAAGAAGGTCGCTCTCGTGTATTTCCAAGGGATATTTCATTGCTTTTGTAACCACTTCTATTTCCTACGACGGGAAATAGAATATATATATATACGGTGAACTTTCAAGATTTTTCCAGCGTAATTGACACAGTGAAAAAGTGAATTTCTTACTTTAAAGTAACGCTCTGACCCATTTGAAATCTTCAAAAAGGGTTTCCCGCTTCAAACTGAAAAGCCCTTCTGAAGCTTTCGACGAGAGGCAGTCGTTGACCCCACTTTACAGTTTTAACCCTTCGCCTGCAATTATAATCATCCAAATTGAAGCCGGCGGGTCCTCTGTTTTATTCGAAACTCATCGACCCACGTAACTCCACATCCTGTCCTCGAAAGTAATCAATTAATTCCCCGATAAGTCCAGGCACCGCGACAAAGAATTTCCTCGCAATATAGTATACTATAACCGTCGAGAGATCTCCGGTCAGCAAAAATCGTCCAATGCAGACGAGCATCCGTCGAACAGCAGCTCGGCAGTTTTCCAACGAGATTTTTAGCCGTCTCTCCCAGTGTTTCGCTCGGCTATCTCTCTCGCGAAAGGGAGCGGCTCCCTCTCTCTCTCTCTCTCTCTCTCTCATTGTGTGCGTCGTCGCATCCGGCATTGATCTCGTTCCCTCGGGTCTGTCTAATTGCGCGCGTTTGTTCGGCAAGGGCGCAAAATGTCGATGCTAATTGCCCGTTTCGGCAAAGCTCTCTCTCCCTCTCTCTCTCTCACTGTCTCGCCTCAAAGTCCCCGCCGGAGTGGAGTCGCCTTACTTATGGGAACGCGGCTCTGTCGCTCATCATGAACGTCACTCCCGCAGGGCTATTCAGCTGGGAATCGCTCCGAGTTCGATTTGGTGCTGCGGAATGTTTGATTCCTTGGGAGAGCTGCATTTGTAATCGCTTTTACGTCAAGCCAGCTGCGACGTGAACTTTGTTAAATTAGTGTTTTAAGAACGTTCGCTAACGCTTTTAAATGCGGTAAGTGTATTTGAAACTTTTATCGAATTACGTCCATTGACTGGGAAGTCTGGCAAGTAATGTATCAATGAATATAAATTACTTAGAAATTTTACCGAAATAAGCCTTATCAATTATGATTGCGATTGATTTATAAACTTGACAGAAACTATCGTGTTATGAATAACTTTGGAGAGATGTCACTTTGAAGGTCTTTAGTTTCCACTCTTGGATTAATTATTTACACTATTTAATAGTCGTATTCCAATGGCACTTGGTTCCATTTTAGCATTCTCTTCCTGTATAGATATTGATGAATTGCTCGTTTGACCTAATAATCTCCGATAATATAGCATTACGATTCAAAGCCCCTTGGCGCTTACAGGTGATTTAATGTTTAAATGCATCTGGCTTTTTCGTCTTGCTTTCAGTTCTCTCTTTTCATATTTTTCATAAAAGTTTTTGAAAACGAGAAAATACGACGTGTATTTGTAAAACCAAAAATAATATTTCTGTAATCAATCATTCGCTAAATACTCGTCACTAATAAAACATGAAGCGTTATTACAAAATCCTCGCATAATAAATTAATAATAAACATTTAATTAAAAACAGTGATATTTCAACTTTGACAGTTACGCTTTCTAAATTTTTTGTCCATACCGAACTGAATATTCAATTCAATCTACTACAGCAAACAGAGTTCTGACGCCACAAGATTTATAAAGCATTGCTGTGTTTGACTTTTTCACCGTGAAAGCTTTTTTATCTCATGCTAATCTAGTCCATGGCTCATGTTTAAAAAATGGCGCTTTAGTTTAGCCTCCCGAAAAAGGCTACTTTTCTTCCGAAAAGTCTCCGTTTTCTATTTGCGGAAAATCGTAAAAAAAAAAGAACTCTGACGCACGTCCCTCTCCATTTATATTCCAGGAATTTCCCCTGAAATAGAATCCACCGATAAAAATTAAAAGCCACTGATCGTCGAAAAGAAGAGAAAATATACTTTAACCTCTCTACTCAGCCTCGACAAAGAGCGACTCTGGACGTAATAAATATTCCGTGTCAACTCCTTTTACGAGTCCTCCTAAACTAGCGAAATCCATAAAGCCTAAAATTGCAGCGACGTTACGCAGTGCATCAATCTCCCGCAAAACATATCCTCCGCGTCGTCCTCCTCCCCGGCCGAGCTTCCTCGCCCATTACAAATTCATTTCCCGTAAAAAGCTAGCGCCCGTACCCACCGAGGTTCCTCTCTCTCTCTCTCTCTCTCTCTCTCTCTCCGCAGTGCGCCGAATTTTCCACAGGGCGTAATAGTGTCCGCCGACGCGGGGGCTCTCTCGCATCGTCGCTCCGATAGGGCTTATCGACTCTTTAATTCAGGAAGGCTGCATTAGCGCACGTGCGCAGCTAATACTCCGCCGCTCGTGCATTAGCCCGCATTACACTTTGACGGCGCGCGCAGCAGCAGCAGCAGCAGCAGCAACCGGCCTAACGATCGATGCCACGCGCGGCGGCGGCGGCGGCGGCGTTGCTGCAGCAGCAGCAGCAGCTGCGCGCCGCAACGCCCGGCCGGCTTTTAAGGTCCGGCTACGATGACCCCTCCGAGCTGCCGCCGGCTGGATTTTCGCCGGCCTCGCCGAGTTTGCTATTAGATGTGCCCTTGGGATAGACGCCAATTGCCTGACTTGTTAGGTTTGTTACTACTTGAAGGGGCTCGTTGTTCCGAATGCTCGGCTTCTGTTTCGTAATGGTGGCTTCTAGATTTTCTTCCGTAAAGGGGGAAGTAGGCTTGCAGTTTTATAGCGCACTCGGAGGATTCGTGCACACGATGAAATTGATACTTTTAAGTGTTTTTAAATGCGGATTATGCATTTGATTTAAACATTCGCCAATTGCAGATTTATAATTTGAATAGTTTATAAAACAATCACCGTTAAAAAGAATGTAATTTTAAAAATATGCTGGTCAAAATATATTTTTATTCAGATATTTTCAAGAGCCACTTGAGATAATCGAGATCCTAAAATTTTCAAAAAAGAATCAATCGGAGCGTGAATTTTGGTAGAAACCTCTTTGAGAATCTTTTAGAATCACTCGGGCATCCAACAATTATCCGCAATTCTTTCTCCGGGAGTTACTAACTTTTGTTACTTTCCTGATTCTTTTTTGGACTTTTGTCGAACTTTCCTTCTTTAGCGTTTCGTGTTTCATTTTATAATGAAGTAAAGGAAGTGACGTTGTGTTATAAGAAGAGCATTATCGGAAAAAGTTTGTTACTTTGTCGGAACTTTGAAAAATAAATGTTGGGATTAGAAATCACTTTAATGGAACAGTTTGAAGCAGTTCGGAAATGACTGATACCCCAGTCATTCCGAATATTTCTTAGACGTGCTCCATAGAAATTGAATAAAAATGTCGCTGAAAAGGTCCTATTTTTGGACGATAAGATGACTAGAATATACTCGAATGCCCGTGAAGACCTTTTCACGAAGTACCTGTCGCTGCGCCGAGAATTTTCCAAAGCTTTTTGCAATTTTACTAAAAACTCGTTCAAACGCGAAGCATTGTTACGAGAATTACCGCTTAAAGCGCTCTTCGAATTAAATATATTCCAGTACGAAGTCAAGAACGACGGAGCAGATGTAAGAGACAGAAGAAAAGGAAAATCCCCGCGTATTTGCGCGTCCTGCAGATCAAATCCCGCCGTATTCGTCGGACGTGGCTCAAGTATTAAAAAATTTTTTTAATTAAACGAGCCAACACGTGTAGCTGTACGAGTGTAATACACTTTTCATTATATAGAATTAACTTGCGAGCAAACTTTTAATATAAAATAGTGGAGTAGGCAATGGGGAAAAAGGGCGCGTCCACAAACACTCATCTCGCTCCGGCTTATAATTTTTTCATCAAAGCATCTTTAATTCTCCCTCTGCCTGTTATTTTACCTGTTCCATCTGCGCAGCTCGTCTTGTGCACTCCGTGCCCTTTTTTTTTCTGCCCACCCTGGTTTCGCGGCCACGTGGATTTTCGACCGAATTTAAAATTAAAACGACGAGCGCGCCGGGCCTTTTTGTCGCCGTCGCGGCTCGTTGCCGCGCCGACCTTTGTATTATATAATTATGCGTCGTGTCGCGCGTATCGTTGGATTAACCATTATTTATTTGCCCCTTTTTTTTTCACCATCGTTCTCCTGGCCAATTCTTATGCAAATCGAGTTTATGCCTCGTTTATTACATAGTTTCCTTGGGATTCTTTTGTTTGCGGCGGGGATAACGGTGCCTCTCGTAATTCAATTCCTGCGTCAATTTTAACGATCAAGCTCGTAAGCGAGTGCAGTTTCATTTATTAATTGAACGTAAATAGTTTCTCGGTGATTGTTAATTCGCAATTGCGTTGTCATTACATTAACAATGTATTTTAGCAAAAAAAATTATTCATGACTTAAAAAGTCTCTGCGTATTCCGCATTTGTTGTAAAAAACAAAAATTAAAGTAATATTAATATATATTATTATACATATTTTAAATTTCGTAAAAAATTCATTCACTTCTACGAACAGTCCATTATTCACCTTCACGTTACAAAACCTCTGACACGAAATCCGAAATACAAGAGCTTAAAAATTTTAATGATATATACATTTCCCCACCTATACCCAAACGATGGAGTTTCGCACAATGGCGCATTATTTTAACGTCGGCATTAAAAGTTACGTTTCCCCGAATGCCGCAGCGCGCGCCGAATGCAATATTCGGAATTTGAATGGGGCGATTTTATTTAATAATCAAGAAGCCTCGCATTTCCCGCCGAGCAAACAACAAACTTCCCGAAGGAAGCTCCGCCATTCAGCGCGCTTTACATCGGCCGACCGACGAAGGAGATCCCGCAAATCCCCGGCGATGGCAGGGAGTGGCGAAACAGCGCTAGGCGGGGGCGGCAAAAAAGGAAAAGATAGTTCGTTGCACTCGTACAAAAGAAACTTTAACCGCTGCGCGCGGCGGCGCAATCGTCAGAGGCATTCAGCGGCAGCGGCGGCGGCGGCAGCAGCTCTTGACATTTAACAAGCTCCCGTCCCTCGCAAAATAGCGGACAGAGCTCCGCGAGGAAGTATGCGGGAGACGCGCCGGGGAGGGCATTAATTATCCCGAAATATTATTTACGCGTCCATCAACGTCTCCGGGCTATGCGGCGCCTCCTTCTTATCGCTCCGGCGCATAAAATCGGCCCGGCCGCCTGACGTTTTCGCAATTTCGCTCCTCCCCGCTAACAAACTGCCGCTCCTTTCCCTCTTTTTTTTCCTCTCTCTCTCTCTCTATCTCTCCGGATCTTTTCTCTATCCGTCTCTCTCCGCGGCTCGCCCCGCGATAAGAACCGCCGGTTTCGTTACCAACTACGCCCGGATGACGAGTGTCTCATTAACGTCGATACTCCTCGCCCTCGAGGCCTTCTAAGATGTCGCCTGTCGACGCGCCGCGACGAAAACTCGATCCCCGGCTCGTCTTCTTCCCTGTTTTCTTTTTTTTTCTTCCACGCCCCCGAGCTTCGCCGATCGGGGGAAATTAATTGAATTATTAAGTGCGACGGGCAGACAAGTGATTGGAAAATTGCCCGAGCCTTAGGTGTATTGACAGATGCGTTTGCCCACTGCTCTCGGCTTTCCGCTTCGGGAGACACGAATCTTCGATAATTTCTTGTAGCGTCATTCTTTGCCTTTTATTATTAAAACGTGTAATTGCTCGGAAGAGCGTAGTTTGTGAATGAAATAATACGGTATCACCGCGTTTTAATCACCGAATTGAAAAAGCTCGATGAACTTTTACAAATCGCATCGCAAGCTCCCATTATTTGCGACTCCGCGCCGAGCTTTTTATCAAGCGGCAATCGCAGTATCAAGATTATTCAATTGCCAGTTCCGGAAAACAACGGCGCGTAACGCAATCGAGCTAAATTCCAGAGCAGATAGCGGACGTAACGCAACTCGATTACCCCTCCTGTAACCAAACACGGCTGTCCCGCCGTTCAGAAGCGCAAAATTTCGATCGCGGCGCTCTCTCGGCGCGGCTCCGAAAAGGCCTAACAAGCAGGCAGGACGCATCGCGTATTAGCGTACAACAAAAGAAGCGGCGGCGGCACACACGGGCCGCGCGCGACAATAAAGAAACAAGAGTCGCGGGGGGGGGAGTTCGGGAAAGTCGAGCCTCGAGACTTCTCGCACCACCCTCGAGGACGAGCTTGGGCGGAAACAACGGGCCGCGGTGCACTCAGACGATGGGCGCGATACGCCGCGCGCACAATGGCCGCGCGACGAGCGAAGGTCATGCTTTATGTACGCTGCGGTAGGCGCATTGTGACGCGCTCCGCATTGACGTGCGCGCGGCGGCGGCAGCGACGACCAAGTGCGCTTCTCTGTCTAATTGCAGCCGCAGAGGGAGGTGCAGGGGGCGCGCGCGCGCTATCGCCGTTTTTCGAGAGTGCTTGCGTATAGACGGGAGTTGCAGCTGGAGTATTGCAGACGTCGTGCTCCGTTAAACTTGACCGGATCGAGCGACTGTGCCGAGTTTCTTTTTCCCTGAGTTGGCGCGACGCGCGCTCGAACGGCTGATGGCTCTCGGCTCGCGGCGCTATTTGGGTCGACGGAGAAGAAGGCCTGTCGATTAGTAAGTGCGGAATGGATGGCTTTTCGAGGGGATATGCGCGAGGGAGCTTGACTATTTGAAAAGGGACACGACTGGAGGATGCCGGTTTTGAGAATTATGACTCGAGTTGGATGGCTTTTGTGCTAATTTATAGTCCGGGTGTCGCTATTAGTGACGTCGATATCTGCGCGACTTTGAGTTGGGTCGTTTCTCGTATTCAAACTGGTAAAGTTGGATCGACCATATCGGCGAATACGCGTCTTATTTTTGGGTTAAATTAAAATGCGGACTGCGTCAACGGCAGGTTGCGGAATATTAAAAAATTCTCAAGTAATTGAATAAAATTCAGCTTCTAAAAATATGAAGGCTCTCTTATACGTACGTGAACTCTCGTAAAAAGGTATTTTTGGTATCCCCGGAACCATCGAGTTGTCAAATTACCGTAAAGAGGCAGTTTCGAAATTCCAGGAGCTTCTGCGCGGGTGAGAGCAGCGCAAGAAGTTTTCTAAGTCAGAAAAAAACTTTTATGCGAGTCGCTCTGATAAGAGAAACGGTATATTTTTAGATTTCGGCGAGAGATTCAAAGGACGATCAGGAAATAGACGTTTCCAAGTACCGAGACGCTTCGGCCGAAAATAGAACGCACGTCTTTAAACTCTCAAGTGCGCTTCCTCGACCAAATTCAAACTCTTCTTAAAAATATCCTAAACTTCGCTACAGAGCTCTTCTAAGAAAATCCACTGACCCTCTTCGAGAATCCCTCCACGTTTACAAGTATATAGCCGAGCCCTCGACTAATAATCCAATACATCCATTTTACGATTCCCCCGCAAGACGGTCGCGCATAAAAATCGCGCAAAATTTTACAAGATAACGGCCCGAACGCGAGTTTCCACTGTAAATCACCTCGGTGTGATTTACCGCGCGAGTGCAACGTACGCGTAACAGCCTTGCGAGAGCAGCGTCGCGGCTCTAGTTTCGCGGCTTACGCACGCCCACCATTATTACGATTGCGACTCGAGCGGTTTTAACCCTCTCCCCGTCAATCGGGCCAATATAATCGCCGGGAGAAAAGTGTCTCGCGCGATTACTCGCAACGAGGTTGAATGATAAAGGCCCAGGCGGCGCGCTACGATTCTCTATGCCTGCTCAGCATGCGGGTGGTTGAACGAGCTCGGGGCTATGAAATTCGACGCGAGGCGATGCCTCGTTTTGTACGTGAAATTTAATGCAGCCGAGTGCCGCAAGCCCGACCCGTTTAACGCCCGTCGGAGAGAGAGAGAGAGAGAGAGAGAGAGAGAGAGGAGAAAGCATCATTGCGATCGGCGGGGGGACTTTTAAAATTGTCGAAGGCACATTGTTTTGTCGGGCGATTCTTACGGGAACGGGCGACGCTCCGCCTACGTGCTTTTTACGAGGGAGTGTCGCTGTTGTAAAAGTAGTCGAGTGGGTCTCTCCTCCGCGTGTTTCGGGAGGACGCCTTCGGGTTTGTAAATTTTAGAGTGTCTTAAAATCGATTGGTCGCCGGGGCTCGTTATTGGGTCGCGTGGAAGACTGTCGTCTGGAGAGTGCGAAATGGTTAGTTTTTTTTTTTTGTTAAAGTTCATTACTTTGAATCAATAAGATCTCTTGAAAACAACGCAATTTCCGTCTATTAAGAGTACGTACAATCTTCAATTAAAAAGAGATTTATTTCAATGGGTTTAGGTACATATACGGATAACCATTTAAATGGATTAAAAATTATGCGCATTTCACCGAATCAGATTCTGTGCGATTAAAGCAAAACTTTATTACGTTGTAAACCAAAAATGTTCCTGCTCAAGTTGATATTAACCCCTATTCCATGAGCAAATAATGTATTTCACTTTATCTCCCTCCTTCAACCTTCGATACCCAAATCAGGCAACAGCTCGTAATTTACACCGCCTTAAAAAAACTCTCCGGCAAAAGAAGCCAACCGCGCAGCAGTCCTTTATCCGTCGAATACAAAGATCGAAGTCCAGCCGAAAGCAATGCTCTCCGACACTCGCGACTCGTGCGCTCCGACTGACATTAAACGAAATCCCTTCATAAATACGTCGCGGTCATAAACGCGAGAGAGAGAGAGAGAGAAAACTCGTTAAATCCGCGCGCGCTCGGCAAACGTCAACGGGTTCATCGACTGCATTAACGCCTAGATAAAACGGCCGCGGGGCACTTAGCGAATCAAAGGCCGGCCCCCCCCCCCCCCCATTCCGGGCTAATCGATTCATTCTCGCCGCGCGGGGCACACACAAAGAAGTCGTTATATCGGCTCTGTCTGCGCGTCGAATGAATCGAGCCCATTATGCTCGCGCGCGCGGCTCTCTCGCGATAATGCGGCCAAATGACGGCGGACATACGTCGCCGGCAAAATTCGACGACGTCGCCCAGGGGGGAGAGAGAGAGACGCCAAGTTATACAGCCCTGCGGTCGACGGATGAATGAGCGGTCGAGCGGATAATTTATCGCTACTAATTAGAGATCGGTCTTGAATATTTCGGGAGATAAGTTGCGGCCGGTTTAGGAAAAGGGCCCATCGCGGATGCTCGGTTTGCGTTGGACAGTGGAAAATATATTGACGAACGCGTCGATTTTTTTATCGTCGGGCTTGGCGAGTAAAATGTCCGTGTAATGTTCATTAACGAAAATGACAGGTCCGCGATAAAATTCGGCGCGGAAGATATTTTTAAAACAAAAGCGTCGCTTATTAATAGCGGCTTATTCCCGCGGCGATCCCGCTAATTTATAATGCCCGAAATCGCGCCGGGCGAAAACAATAAGCCGAAAAAAAAAAGCGACGAGGAATATCTTCGGGAATATTGCTGCCGCGAGAAAGAGGGGAAAAAGCCAGAAAACGAGAGCGCGCGCAACATTTACATACAATAAATTAAACGATAAATTTATATACACATCGGGAGGAGGACTTTGTTTTCGGAGATGTTCCCTCTCGCTTTCCGCCTCTCTCTCCCTGCAAACGGACAAAACGAATCGCGAACTCGCGGATAATAATCCATTGTGTTACGCGCCTCATCCCCCTTACTCGGCACTTTTGGTTTTTACTGTCGCGCGCGCCTCTGCTGTATTCGCCAGCGAGAGAAAGAGAGAGAGAGAGAGAAAGTTATATTTGCTCGGTGGAATATCGAGCGATCGGCCGACTGGTACGACGGAACGATAAAAAAAAAAAAAAAAAAAAAAAAAATCCCGGAGAATGAACGACCGAACGACGATAATAAATGTCCGGTCGCTCACGCAAATATAATACAGTCAGTCGCGGCTCTCTCTCGGCAGCGACGGTGAACCCGAAAAATTCTCCTCCCGGTTTTTTGCGGCGCGAAAAAAAAGAGCGCGTCCGAAAATCTATTCTCCCGGAGCGATAATGCGCGCCGATGAATTGTTTGGGAAATTTGCATTCTAATTGAGAGAAGCTCGGCCCGATTTTGCGCGTAAACGCCGAGGCCGAGAGAGAGTTCGCCGAATGACAGCGCGTGAATATTATAAAAAACGCGCCCTGAAAATATCGGCGAGGATGGCGCTTCGATTCGCGCTAAATACAGAGTGGAAGCGTTAATTAAGAAGGATTCGAATTTGCATTTGATGGGTCTTTGTTTTGGAAGGGAATTTTTTATTTTAGCTTTAAATTAATAATTCTTATTTAGTTTTAGCTAACTATCAATATGTGCAATGTAGTTAAGTAGAGAAATTGGATATATTCTGTTTGATTAATTCAGGGGATACATTTGTTTATAATTGAAGTTTAATTAATTTATTTCATTTTGTGCAATATAATCATACAAATTAATCAATTTCATAGAAAATGAAAACATATTAAATATATTCATAAGAAACAGCTGAAAAATAGGTAAAGTACTATTATAGGATTCATCGAAGAAGAAGAAGGGCAAAACCCAGATTATCATAATATTCATCGGAAATTCCATAAATTATTAACTGCGCAGTGGAAGGCTCGGCAAGTCGATACATTATTCAGAAAATTGATAAGCAAAATTTTCACGCGCGTTACTTCGTCAACTTATTCGCCGCTAACTCGTCCTTCCGATCCCTTTTTCAAAACGATTTTTCAAAAAGTTCAAAACCCCTTCCCCGTATTGTCGAAGCAATAAAAAAATCGAGCCCGCGCGCAGGGTCTTTCCCAACGGCGAAAAGCTCATCATAAAAACGCGGGCCGAAAGATAAAGCAGCGCGAGATAGAGTCAAGCGCGGCGAGCGCCCGAAAGTCGGGGCTGCAAAACCGGGGATAAAAAAAAAGCAGCCCTCTCTGGCGCGCGCGCGCGTTTTTATCCCCTCTCGTTCGAATCGCCCGTAACATCGTCGATTAGCCGCTCGCATCGAAAATCGCCGGCCGTTTTAAGGATTAGGCCGGGGCCTCTCTTCGAGTGAGCGCGGGGCACAAAGGCCGGGGGGGGGGAGCCGAGCCAATAAATAAATAGGTAACACCCTTTCGAGCTTAGCGTACGTTCCTATTCAGCGAAAGAGTGCGGAGGAGGGGAGAGGGAGAGGGAGGGAGAGAGAGAGAGAGAGAAGCCTGTCCCGCTCGGTGGATGGCTCAATTTAGAGGGGCTCTTTCGCGAACTAACACGAGGGGAGTGCAATAGTATGTTACGCGAATGTACCGACGCGAGAAATCCACTTACCTACCCGATACGCAATATCCCGGGATACGGTAACTTCGTGCAGCTCTCTTTCCGCCTCTGCCCTCCGCTCCGTTCTCTCTCTACCTCGGCGTTCTCTCCTTTTTCCTCGCTTTTCGTTCGTTTGCTTTCTCTCGCTCGAGCTTCGCTCTGACGAGGCAATGTTGTTTAGGCAGCCCGGCGCGCGCTTCTTGATTCGTCCGAGTGTCTGCGCAGTCAGATGGTTCGATGTGCGCGATCCTTCATTAGATATATTGTCGAGTTTCAAATCAGTCGGGATTTTGTACTTGGCGGTGCTGCCGCTTTGATTGGGAAATTTCGCTTGCGCCACTTTGCGGATTGTTATACATTTTTCTGTTCGATTTTTAAATATTCAAAAGAAATTCTAAATATTCAAAAAATATTCGATTATTAAATATGAAAAAGAAGTGGTGACTGCATTTACGACTTATTTAACACTTATATTTTATCTAATTTTTTTAATTCTATATAATTAATATAATCAGTTTTATAAAGAGTTGACCTAACAACGAATATTTAAGCTTCGGATTAAAAGCAACGACATCTTCAGCAAACGTTGAACGACACTTTCGAAAAAGAATTCTATTTTTCAGCAGCGTCGCCCGAAGAATTTCTAGCTTTCTAAATAAAATTCAGCGCAAAAGAAACGCGATTACATTTTCCAAGCTCAACACAGCGAAACCCCCTTTATAAGTCCGCAGTCGCAAAGAGTCTTCGCCTCTCTCTCTCTCTCTCTCTCTCTCCTCGTCGGCTCTCTGTCTCTTCGATTCCTTCATCTCTTTGTGCCGGCGGCTCCTATACCTGTATACATCCGGAGCTTGCAAGCTCGCCGGCACGCTTTCTTCCCACGCCTCTCTCTCTCTCTCTCTGGCTCCAGCCCCTTAACCCCGTTTGTTTCTATTTGCACGTATCATTGATTACTCGCGATTCTCTCTTCGGTTTATCGCCCTCGCCTCTCTCCTCCTCCGCGTTTTTATCGCCCGGAGACAGACGGAGCGCGCGGATTTCTCGGGAGAAGACTCGCGCGCTTTTCTTTTTTCTTCTCTCTCCTCTTCTCTCTCTCTCTCTCGGCGCTCTCCGCGGAATCCAATAGGGTCGCGCGAGAAAGTAGGTTTGTGTGTAGCGCGGCAAATTTCGTCGGGGAGTATTACGCGCGGCTGCTTTTAAGGGGGGTGAGAGAGAAGAGGCGGAGAGGAAACTTTTAATTTCGGAGCGCGAAGCCAGCGAATTTTGCGGAATCGCGCCGCTGTTTGCGCCAAATTAATTTATTATTTCATCGGGGGGGTGTTTTTGCTTTTTTCGCGCGCTTCGAGAGAGAGAGAGAGAGAGAGAGAAGTTCGGGCGTGGCTCGGTAATTGAAACGATAACAGTTTGTTAGTTTGTAGGTCACGTTGCAGTTATTATGTAGGTAGTTTCAGGAATTTCAACTTTTGTCTGGGCTGCATTAACTGGGGATAAAAGCTGTTTTAATTATATTAAACGAACGGATTAAATTTCGTTTCTAATTTTAATTACTCCCTTCGTCAGCAAATGGCGCAAGTATTAATTGAACGAATCATAATTGTAATACGAAACTCTGATATTTTCGTGACAAAATCCGACTCGAAGGATGCGTCGATCCCGATATCGAGGCAGAATAAGCTGTCTCTAGCTCGTAAAACAAAGTTTTTCTCCCAAACTCAAGCAGCAAGTTTGCCTGCTAAATACTTGATCGAATCTCCAGCCTGCCGATGCTTCTTTAATCTCCAAATCGGTCTCCGTTTCCAGCTCTCGCGAAACCGAACCGAAAGAGCCCCAGTTAACTCTTTAATCCCGAATATCTTCCGGAATCCCCTCGTAAAGTCAATCTCCCCTCCTCGAAACAATAACCCAAATAGGAGCCTCCCCCGCGCCCCGTGCATCATTCACGAGGCAGCCTCATTCAATTCTAATAGCCTTCTCGCCGGGGCCAATTTAGCGTCGGGAAAGACGGGGGCCGGCCCTTTAATAAGGCCGAGAGCCATTCAATTCTAATTCGCCGGCCTTCCGCCGGGCAGGGCAGAAAATTCAAAGCGCGCGCTGCTTCTTTATATCCGTCGCGTGCGGCAGCCGCCGACGCCGCCGCCGACGCTAAACAGCTCTACGTGCGGCGCAATTCGCGAAACGATCCGCGTACCTGTGTGCGCGCGCGGCGCTTTCCTCGGCGAGCCGCGCGCGTCCACTCGTTACCTCGGCAGGCCCGCGCCGCGGCCGGCTCTTTGTGCGGTTCCGCGAGCGCGGCTCCCTCAAGTAAAGTAAACCCGATCCCACTCGCGCATCTGTATTCCCGCTCTCCTGGCTTTTCTCTCTCTCTCTCTCTTTGCTCCGGCTCTTGTTTCTTTCGAGCGCGCTGCTTCGCCTCCCCTTTTTTTATATATGTATATCGTTCTTCCCTTCGTGCCGCGTCCTCCGAGCCGAAGACACGGAGGAAGCCACTGAATTTTTTATTCGCTTATTTTCCGCGAGCCAGTTCGACGCGCCCCCTCCACTGGCCTGTCTTTTCTACGTCTGGGTGGATCTTTTTGACGCTGTTATTGTTGCTGTTGCATGTTTCGCCGAGTCCCCCGATGCGCCGGTGATTGATGTACGCGCGTCAACGATTTATGCTCCTTGTATAAGCGCACTTTTTGCGTAAATAAACGATTGCTGCCGCAAGCAAACGGACCGTAATTTCATTGCGGTTTTAGTGCGGATTTATTTCGGAATTATTACGTCAAATTTTTGAAAACAAATATTTAACGTTGCTTCGTTTTTTTGTTTCAGGTGAGTGTCTCGTCGACCTTTCGGAACGGTATAAAAATGTTAAATTACTATGGGTGTTGCTGGTAAGAAAAAAAAATTATTCCAATCAAATAAATAAAGGAATTTCTTCACCAGCTGTTTATTAACTTATTAGCAAAAGCTTAAAGGTACCAAGAAACATCAAGTTTTATTCGTCCCATTCCAAAAATATGTTAAGGCACATCGCATATCAAGATGATGAAACCGACACCGTAGGTCCTTCTCACGTTTCCGTCTGCCCCCCTCAATATCCGCTTTCAAAATGGTATCGGAACAATCTCGATCCACCGCCCCAGAATCGGCAAAACAGTCGGCTCCTAATCGAATCAGCAATCACTCGACGCGTGTATACCACCGTCGACACCCCATCGTCGTGTTTTTACCGAGTCCGGGATTATCGTCGATCGGCGCGCATAAAAATTCCCCGCTCGCGCAAAAAAAAAAAGCAGCGGGAACGGACGTGTAGGACCATCGAGAGAAAACAAAAATGAGGAGGAGCTTGATTGGGGCAAGTCCCGGGCTCTGCGTGCGGGGGCTTTGTTTTCCCGCATCGATCTGAGAGATTCGAGGGAGAATCAAGCGGGGGGGGAAGGGCAGCCCTCGCAATTGCCTTTTTTCCGCTGCCGCTCTCCGAGGAGAGAGAGAGAGGGTCGTCGGGAAAAATCAGTGGAGCGTCTTCCTATCTCTATCTCCATCTTTTCGCTCGCCTTCTTATTTCGTGCTCGCGCACCAGGAGAGGGAGTATCGATTATGCAATCAACCCGCTGCCGCCGCCGCCGTTGCTGCTGCTGCTGCTTCTTGCGTGATACTAATATTTACTGGATTATTAGCAGTTTGTGTCAAACGTTATTTAGTGTCCCGTAAACGTAGACGGCTAATTTATGGAGACGTGAAAATTGCAAAAAGTGAAATACGGCATGATTACGTTACAAGTGGTGCAGCTTTATACGCGGGAATTAATCATCCCACTCCCTGCTGCCTTCTACTTCTTCTTGCTTGTCGCGCCCTTTTCTTTTTCGCTATGAAAATTGAACGTGGCGAGAATCGAAAATATTTGTCGGAATTTAATTTTAAGACCGTTAATCGTGCTTTTACTGTATTGGGGAAATTAACCCCTTGGGTTTTGAAGAGGATAAGGTTTCACGAAATAAAGTTTGTTAAATTTTCTGCAATTAAGGTGTTAAATATACTAATTTAATGGTCCGAATCGAGGTAAAAAGTTTATTCTATAAATGAATCTATAAAGGTTGCATAAATGTAGCCATTTATAATCACAGTCGTATAATATTTCTTTGATTAAAATATGACTCATTGCTTTTCTTGGTAAATAAATGAATTATTCAAATTCTCTCAATTTTCAAATATTAATTATTCATGCAAATATACTTATATCGATTTTAAAATAGAACCTTTTTTTTTAAATATTCAAATCCCATCATTTCCAGATATAAGTTAATAATTTCCTTAACATGAACAGAAAAAATCGTTACAAAATACTTCCTGGTTCTATCGATATTTTTTGTAAAAAAAAAGATAACCCTTTTGCTTTTTGCAAGACTAGTAATAAATTAATGATTTACACGCTTCAAACCAATTACTCCTTAGAATACTTAACTCCTTCAGCGTCGAAATATTCCTTAACTCGGCGCTTGCCTCCGTCATTTCCGACGTCACCGAAAACGATCCCTAAAACCGTCGAGCGCGAACGGAGCTAACAGTCCGTAACAGGCACTAACAACGGGATTCGGGCCGCCTCGAAACGGCACCTCCCCCGAAAATCCTCTCCCGAAAGAGGCGCCACGAGGCTTTGGATTTTGGAAAAAGCGCGGAAAAGGGCAACGGTAGTAATTCGAGCGGTCGCTCGCATTATCCGCCTAACAAGGCGAAACGATGACCCGCCGCTCGGCTTTAATCGACGGAAGTGTCAGGCTCCGCCGGCGTAAAACCGGCCTATTCCTCCTTTTTCAGTAGGCTCGTAAAAGCGGACGACACGGCGGCCCGTATATATGTATGACGGCTTTATCGCGACTGACGATAAAAGGGAGCCTGTACAGAGGGAGAGAGAGAGAGAGAGAGAGAGGCTCGTTCATTAGCTGCGGTTTACCGACGTTTTCGACTTTTGTGGATTTCAACGGGGCCGAATGAGGCTGCAGGGACAGACAGCCGCGCGGATGGAAAAGAGAGAAATTGGCTGCGCGGAGGGGGAGGATTTCAGCTCTCCGTGAGAGGAGCAAATTGCTGGTGTCAAAAAGCATTGGGGGCGAGAGACTCTCTTTTTCCGCGGAGAGGTGTCCACTCGTAAAGTTACTTCTTCTTCTTTTCGGCCAGAGCAGCGAGGCCAAAGAGGATTGGACACTCTTTCGGGCGATGTCGGCCTGCCGGTAGCGAGAAACCCGGAACGTTGTAAATGAATTATTTGCCTTCTATCGCCGCGTCGTAATTGATAATTTGATGGACGTTTAATTAGCTTAAGTACATTTAGAACTTGAAGGTATAAAATCATTTTCAGCGGTGTTGAAGCTATAATACCGAATGCTGTTTCAAATAAATAGTGAATTTTCGTACTTTATCGACTTCTTTTAATGAAACTTGCTCTTTGTTCCAATGGTATTTAAATGCTTTTAAATATTTGTTCAAATTTCACATATTTGTAATTTCAATTTCAATTTTCGTAATTACGGCGTAACGTTATCAAATATTCAGCGTAATGTAAAAATTTATGTTTTTTCTTTATGTCCTGAAATCATGCTTTACCGCATTTCCTGTCATACTGTACAACATGCGCGCAAATTGCGCTAATTTAAATAATGCATCATGTTTATGTATGAAAGCATTAAGCATCACAACTATACGAAAAAAAAGTATAAAGGATTTTTATAAATACAATTTCACTTTTTTCATTTCTCATTGCGTGATGTTTCATTTGACGCCGGAACGCCGCGATCGTAGATTCTCCAATTTTATTGGACTTAAAATTTAAAAATAATTCGAAAATAAAAATTTGAAATTTCAAAGAAAGTTTTACTTTCATAAGCAGCCCGGGTATATTTTAAAAGCGCATGCAAAATTCTGTCAACAAAACATGCACCAGCCAAATATAGTGCGTTTTAATGGAAAGTATATATATTTTTAACTTTTATTAAGTTGTACAAATAGAGAAATCGACGCTGCGGGAAGGCAGAGATTAACTTATTATTTTATTACTATCACTGTTTATTATATAATCGGTAATTTGCATAAAATGATACGGTGTACGGGATTTTAGCGTAAAAGCATATAGCGGGTAATTAACAGCACATATACACAGGGAGTACAAAATAATTTGAATACACAGCGCGCGCGAAACTAGGTTAAATGAAAATAAACAGAGGGATATTTTTTTCAGAAAGCCATACTAAAGCTACTGAAATGCGCGTAAGAGCGAGACCCGGACGTAGGCTTGAATAACGTAGACCGCAGTAAATCTTGATAAACATCGGCCCTCTTGTTTTAGCTCGCGCGGATTCTTTTAAGATACTTTGTACAATTCTGATTTTTAGATTATTCCTCTGAATGTAAAGTTGTAATAAATGTTGCCGTTAGACGTCAGTTTTGCTTTATAAATGGCGTCCGAGGAGATAATTTAGACGCCGGAAAATTGTTGTACCCGAAAGCCAGAACGTCAATACCCGCATAAATAACGGCCTCGAAAAAAAATGTAATCGCAACTACATGTATAGATAACTAAAAAAAAAGGACGGGCAGATCGGCGCGTTGAGAGCCGCTGTGCGCGAGACCGAATAAGTTTCCCGAAAAACCAGAGAGCCAGAAAGAGCCGCGGGCGGGAGGCGGACCTAAAAAAGAGGAAATAAAGCACAGGGCGGCCGAGGTGGAAAAGGGCCCGGGCAGCCTGCCGGCCGGGCGTAAAAAAATAATGAATTAGAACAAGTGGGCAGAGAGCGCCGAGCACCGGGGAGAGACTGATGCTCTCTTCTCCAGTCCGCGGCACGTGCGTAATTTTAATGACACTTGCCAGCTGGACGGAGCGGGGGGCCGTTATTTATTTAAACGAAAACGGCGAGAGAGAGAGAGATATATAGAGTGCGTTAGCCTGTCGTTTTCCAAAAGGCAGGGCTTTCCGATTTAAATCGCGGATTATTTATATACGGAATTTTAAGCCCGCCGCCGCCGCCGCCGTCGTATTCATTAGCGGCGTTAATAATAATTGACTGATTAAAGCGGCGCGCATATTTACGACGCGCTCCTCCGAGCCGCGGCTTTTTGCGAGTGGCAAGTTCGCGGGCCGCGCGGGAGAGATGAATACTAAGAGCCGCGGCGGAGCTGCTTCGAATTTTCTCCGAGTGCGTATATATACCACCGATATAAGCGGGCCGCCGCCGCGAGTTTGCGCAGACTAATGGATCGGAGGGAGCTTATTAAATTAGTTTGATGAAATGACGCTCCCCCTCGGCGCGCGTCGCGCGAGAGAGAGAGAGGGCCGTTTTATTTCGGCCGCGCGCTCCTTTAAATGGATCGGATAAATGGGGCCGGGGATTGTTTCGCCGAATCGCGGGAGGAGGGTATAATATTGACAAACGCCGCTGGTGGTGTTTCCTGATTAGAATATGCGATTTTCGCCGCTGTTTATCGCGGGGCGACGCGCTGAAAGGGTATCGCTGCAAATCTCAATTGCAGATTCCCGCGGTAATTAATAATTTCGCGTTTGATATCTCGCGGTAATTACTTTCTATTGTGCCCGAGCTTTGTCGGGCACTCTCGCCAGAAAGTCAAAAATCTGTTCTTTCAATCGGAACGGAACAATCGAATTTGCGTACATTGTAAAGTTAAATTCGATCGGATGGGCGTAATGCACCGACTGCTGCCTGTTTATTATTCGCGTCCATTTGTTTATTGCACAAATCTCTTTAAACCTTTAACATTCATTATCAACAGTCGGTGTGTTTTAGACTGGTTACATTTCCCTCCGACAACACGAACGTTACGTAATAATATAATTTTAATGCCGAAATCCATCGGTTTCCCATCGCTTCCAGGCTCGAAAGGGCGCGATTTAAAAGCGCTTCCGCGCCACGAAGGTCCCCTGCTTAACGTCATCCCAATTACCGCTTTTAATCGCGACGTGGCAGAACCCCGAAGAGAGGAAAGGCGTCGAAGCCGAAAAAAAAGGGGCGCGGGGGGAGTTCTCCCGCGCGCAAAAAACTCCCCCGCGCCAGCAGTCGAATCGCGGGGGAATTCCCTCGGCGACGGCAAGTACGTTACGCGACAAGCGACGCGTGAAACTCGTCATGTTGACGGCGGCGCGCGGGACTCGGACAAGCGTGACTCGCTCCCCGGACATGTTCGATACTCCGTCGCTGGAAGGGAGAGAGAGAGAGAGGGGGAGAGTACTTTTTTGCGAGAGGCAAATTTCAACGACTGAAACTGTCGCAGCTTCGTTTTGGCTGCGAGCCTCGGCGTAATTTTGCCGAAAAAGGGGAGGAGGATTTTTGGAAGGGGATACTTTGGGGACTACAGTTTTTTTTTTTTTTCAATTGCGAAACCGACCATTGGGCAAAAAATGCAGGCGTTTGTTAAATAATTTAGAAGAGTTCACGGTATTTTTACTGGTTCGAGTGTGAATAAACTACGAGTTTTATACATTAGTTAAAAAAGTCACTCTGACATTTTTCATATAATATTCAATCTCGCGATAAATAGATTATAAAACAAATGCAGCAGAATGTTTTGAAAAATTCACGCGACCATTTTTATCAGAGGATGCTTCTTACAACGGCGTCATAAAAACTTTTCCACTAACAGCCATATAAAAGTAACAAAACTTTCGTACAAAAATAATTTCGCAGACCATTTTCGCCAGAAATTTTTTCCCCTCCCGCAGCCGTTAATAAAAAGAAAAAAAAAGCCATCCCTGCCCAGATAAGCGGTTCACCTTTTCGAAAATTATTAAAGAAAAAATCCGGTCGAGCGCAGAGAGAGAGAGAGAGAGAGAGAGTCAAAAATATAAAATCCCGCCGCGGGATGCAGAGAGATACATAAAAAAAACGGCGAGCGGAAGGTCGTCGCCGGCGTCGCCTGGAAAAAAGTTCGAACTATACCTCCAGTCTCTCTCTCTCTCCGGTCAGCTTAAATACGAGCACGTACGCACACTTTGCAGTCTCTCGCCGCGCTGAAGAAAGCGCATATTCGGTTGCGCGGCGCTCTGACCCCCCCGTCGCCGCAGCGCCTCCGTCGTCCCTATTATCTTTCTGGACTTGCCCTCCTCCTCCTCCTCCTTGCACCCGGTTCTCTGCCGCGTGTGTGCACTCGCTTTGTCTCGCCTCCCTTTTACCCGTTCGTTCGCCTCTCGATCGATACTGCTGCTGCTGCTGCTGCTGCTGCGCTGCCGCTGGGAGCCAGACGATGACCCTACGGCGGATTGTAAAGAATGTATATATAGAGCCGCGGCGACGATTTATCGGGCAGTTTTGCGCGAGTATGTAGAAACGATGCGCGGCGAATTAAGCCGTACGCCGAGACTTGATTGCAGGAGTCGAGCTGCCGCGCGGCGATCGAGCTGAATGTAAGGCGAGCTTGGGCTGTGCGGGAGAATGCCTTTTTTTTCTCTTGGCTCGGCCGCTTGTGCGACGAGAGTATAAGCTGGTTTTCTTTGCAGCTGTACATTGATTTAAATAGTTATGAAGCCTGGTTAATTATTCACTTTATAAAATACGATGACAAGTTTTACTTGTATCATATCAAATATAGTACATATGTTATTAAGAGATATATACACACACTTTCAGCTGGTTTCAAGCTAATCAGTAACTCTTTTCAAGCTGTTCGATAATAAAACTTGAATCACCTATAAAAGTCCATCTGAAAACAGGTTTTGAACTTTTTAATTTTCTCCACAAAATACATCAGACAACTGTTTTCGTATCTCTCTCGGAGCAGCGAGAATCAAAGAGTTAAAAATAGAGATCGCTTTCACGGTGCCTTGAAGTTAAATCGATTGTTTCTACTGTCTTCCTGTATAGAAAGCTCGCAACTCGAAGTAACTGCGAAGCATCGATTTCAAGTTTTTAAAGAAATAATTGAAATAGCATCAGGCTCAAAAGGCCTTTTACATCGATTCGGCCGAGGAAGGCTTCTAAATTTTACTGGAAAGCCTCATATACGCAAAATAAATAAATAAATAAAACGAGCGTGGCAAAGAGGACGAAAAAACCAGGGTCTCTTACTGGGAACTACAATTTTCCCGAGCTCCTTTGTTCGCTCGGAGCGAGACACGTGTGTGTACCAGCTGGCGTTAAAATTTCATAACTTTGAAAGAAAAATACGCTATCGATTTCGTCGACTTTTTTATTTTTTTCAAGGCGGCGGCTATACGCTTCGGTCAAGAAAATCTATCGGAGTCTTTTGTAAATATCTGCGGTTAAAGTGAAAGCTTTACGACTGGAACGAAAGTGCCTTGCTTGTAATTAAATCCATTAAGAAAATAAATAATCCAATTGAATAAAGGAAGCATTGACGCTTATCATTAGCTGTATTGTAGCTTTAAAAAAGTTGAAAGCAAGCGGTAGAATCTTGAAACGTTCAATTCTTTGAGAAGCTCCCCCAATAAGTGGAATAAACGGCTTTCCTCCTCGCATTTCCCAGCGTACACCTCGTTAAAAACAATTCCCCCCCATAAAAGCCAATGCCGGCGCTAAATCCATCTCATTCCTTGCAGCAACTCGGCGGCGTATCGCCTATTTTTGATGCAATTTCCCGTGGAATCGTTCCGCCTTCTCTCTCTCTCTCTCCTCTCGGGCTAATGATCGCCGTAAAACCGATTTCACAGCTCTGCTCTTCCTCCCTATCTATCTCAATTGCCGAGGTGCGAGGTTCCCCGGGTGTCTCGAGACAGTGCAGTGCATTCTTAAAAGCAGGGAGCTCCCGGCATTGCGAGAGAGAGAGAGAGAGAGAGAGAGAAAGAGAGAAAGAAAGAAAATGGAGAAAGCCAGTGGGAGTAGAAGCATGAAAGTCGATACGATACTGCAGCCGCGGAGCGTATATCATCTTTCTCCTCTCCCGCGGGCGCAGATGCCATTTCGTGTATCCCGCAAGTGGGTAGCAGATGCAGGCCAGCCCTTTCTCCTTCGCTCTCTTTCTCTCTCTCTTTCTCTCTCTCCCACGCTAATAAGGCCGCCGCAATCGGAAAACTTGCAGCGCACCCGACGCCTATACCCGGATGCGCCGGAGAAAAAGAGAAAGAGAGCCGCCGCCGGTATACGGCGTATACCCTTTTTTCCGAAGTCTCTTCGGGCGTCTGCGATGCCGCGCGCGCCGCTGCTGCTCCTCTGGCTCTTTTTATGTCTGCGACTCGATACCGCTGTTTTAGGAGGCGGAGGGGCGGGGCGAAGCCGTTCCAACAATTGGTTAACATTGCGGACGCTATTTGCGCGCGAGTCTGCGTATCCGAAATGAGAAGGACGCCGTTGGATTTCGAATTGTAAAAACAAGTTTTTTATACATGTACAGAGCTAGAATTGCATCGGCAAAGATGCAAGTTTATTAAGCGGATTGAAACTTTACCAGCTGCGTTCGCCCCAAAATAGAGATACTTTTTCTCGCAGACGTCGAATCCAAAAAAGGGCGGAGGGAATTTTTCTTCTTATTTGAAATATTCAAAATTACAAGCGGGAAGGGGCGACTTTCGATTCGGGCCGACTCTCTCTCTCTCTCTCTCTCTCTCCCTCGTATCTGTCGCCGTCGCGAGATTGCGCTCACATGCATGCTTTTGTACGAGCCCTGCAGCGTCCTCTCCGCTTTTATCGCGCGAAATCGATTTCGAAGCGACCGAGGCATTTTCCAAAGAAATTTCCAGAGCCCGGGACGCAGGAGGGGGAACGAAAATGTGGATGCTGTCATTTCGACTGATTGCCTTTCTTCGTTAAAGGGGAATCTACGATTTTCGGAAGGTGGGATTCTGCAGTTTTCGAGAAATTTGCAAGCTTCGAGGAGAGTGCAGGCTTGAAATAAGGATTAAATTATCATTATAACTTATTCACCGAAAAAGTACTCTGGACCTTTTTGAAACTCAGTTTTGCAGGGTCGTAAATCTTTCTCGTGGAATTATAAAATAATGAAGAATTTAATTAATGCTCTCAGATATTCCTGGAATTCGTTTTAGCCAAAGAGCAAATTTTCGAAATTCAAAATTAATGTACGTCAATTCAAATGCAATTCGAACACATAATTTATATTTTCGAGCTTTTCAATAACCGAAGACCGAAATGTTTCCAAACTCGGAAGCAATAAAAATCAATAACCTAGAAACCCCAAAACGTGTAGTTACACAACCTTAAATTAAACAGCCATTCAAATTGGCTTTCGGTAAGGTTCACAGCCTGCAAACAAAATCCCCCCCTCCAAGAATCTAAAATACAGGCGCAACTCCATGTATTCCCGGGTGCACAAAAGCATTCATTTAAAAACATCAGCTCTGGAAATAGCTTCGGCGCGGAGCGCATTTAAACTGCAAACAAAAGACCTCTTTTTCCTCGCACCTTCCGCGAGAAAGGCGAAAGGAAAGAGAGAGAGAGAGAGCTCGAAGGATGGAGAGGAGAGGCGGAGAGAAACAACGTAATTCTCCGATATGGATTTATATGCATCCTTTAAAAAACAAATCGCCGCTCCGACTCGAAACCGATATCTCCGAGACGACGCCGAGAGGCGGAGAGGACAAGGAGCTACTGCTGCTGCTGCTGCTGCTGCTGCTCTGAAAGTGACGAGTTCTCGCATCGGTGACTAGCATATCTATACGTATACACGGCGAATAAGTAAAAAAAAAGAGAGAGCCGAGAGAATGGTCCGGGAACGAGCAAGTTTTTCGCCTAGACGGTGGAAAGAAAAGGGAGAATTTTTCCTTTCAGCGACTGGAAACCCTCGGCACGCGTCCGCGGGTATATAAAAGGTGTCTCGGACGGAGAAAGAGGCGGCTCTAACGTTTCGCGCAGATCTGCGGATGGATAATGGGATTTTAATTTCAAAAGGTCGTGTTTTTTTTTTTCGGGGAGGCTAACTTGAGCGTCCAGTCGATATCAAAGGGAATTAATTTTCCTCCGTCGACTTCCATTCTTCGGACGTCTCCCCGCGATGACTCGCTTTGAACTTCGAGACGTTTTCATTTACTCGAAGGATAGTTATTATCCACTTCGTTCCTAAAGTGGCAATTAATGAAGCGAGTTTTCGTTCCACTTTAATCTTGCGATGAGCCTTGAACGTTTGAAATTTTGCATCGATTCTACCTTATTTTTAATAATTTTAATAATCAGATTTATATGAATTTAATGAAATTCTTTGCTATATTGATGGCAAAATGTATGAACGCGAAAAAAAAAGATTGTTCTGTTCATTCTGAATAATTTTGTCTTGTTTTTTTTTCCTTTTAATTAGTTCTGGCGGCTCAACAAAGCAGATCGAGTTTAATGGAAATATTTCCGATGCAATGAAAAATGCGGACTCGAATGGCTCGAAATTAATTTGTTTTCCTTTCAATTGTGTCGCTGCAATAATAACACTTCAATACGCGATTCAATACAATTCGTTTTATTCATCTAAAACTGCGTAGGAATATTAATCAGTTTTTTCAATATAATATTCTAATAAACTCTAATAAATAAATTCTAACTCTAAATAAATAAATTCTAATATTCAAAACTTTTGCCCAATTCTCAATCCAGCGCGCAGAATCGCGCAAATCGGCACTTGCAAAAAATTTAACTCGCAAAAAATGCGCGCCCACGTTTTTAAGTCCATTCGAACGAAAAATGTTCGGTAATTTCAAAAATCATTTTCGCTCTGCATTTTTCATTTGCTTTTCTGAGTCGTTAAAGGACAAAGGACTGCAGCGCGCGGAGAGCGAGAGCGAGAGAGTAACAAAATAAAAGCGAAGAAAAATCAGTGGACCGCGTAACGAACTCAAAATTCCGGATTTCGCGTCGTGCCGTTGCGAGTAGATCGTTTGCGAAAAACAAAAAAAGAAAGAAAAAAAAAATGAAAAAAATCGGGTAGGCGAGGAACGGCACGGATTGCCGAACGAACCAACAACTGGAGCGCGTCCAGTGTTTGTAAAACAATCCCTTTTTTTTCTCTCCTGCGACTCGCATCCGCTATCTCTGCACCCTCAGTCCTGTCAATATTTTTCCTCGCGACACGGACGAGGGGGTATTGCGTGTAATTGCGATCGAAACTTCGGGCTGTACTTTCGCGATGAGAAGAGTGGCTGAATTTGCTTGGCTTGTATTTGCACAACGGTTGAATAATAATCTTAGCTTTGACAATGATGCTTTTGTTGTACTTTCAATTTGTACTCTGGTGTGTTTTTTACAAATTGCTGTCAGCGACGTTTATCGAATAAGTGTAAATTTAATTGAAAGAAAACCGATAGAAGCAGAATTCAAATATATCAACTGGTACATTGAGGGTTTCATTCCCGGAGATGAAATTTTTTTTAATTCTTTTTATTTTTATTAGTTAGCTTAATAAAAACTCTCTTCTATTGACGAATAATCTCATTGGCCTTGCTGATATAAAGTTATTCTGAACTTACGTTGGGCTAAACTTTTATTAACTTGGCGCAAATGTAATTTTTTTTACACGGGATGTGTTAAAATATTGATATACCTAATTACTCTCGCTTTTTTCCGTTTCGTTTCGATTATTCCGTAAATACATTGTAAAAAAAAAAGTATAAAATAGATTATTATTTTTACCAGGATTTGGCAAAGTATTTATAAATTTAAAATTTTATTTTATGCCACTGATAAAATTCTATAATTCGAAAACTACAATCAAAATTTATTGCACGCATTTGATGCTTTTTTTTTTTAAATTTTATCGAATTTCATAGTAAAATAAAAGCGTGCATCCCGCATTTTAAAACGAATAGAACGCGAATGGTTAAATTTTTCAAAGCACCCTTCACACGTGAAATAAAGGATAAAGCAAACACCCCGCACTTTTTCATCGCAAAAGTCTAGCCCATTAGCCCCTCGAATCTGCAAAAATAGCTGTCGGCACTTCAGAAACCCCCGGGCCAATTAATCGTCATAATAATAATCATCGAATTCCATCAAAATGTCAAACGCGCTCGCGACACAAATCCTCCCCCCCATAACTGCCCTCGCTCGTTTACAAACGTCCTCGCGAATAAACGGGCGCGACAAAAAAATTTCATCAACCGTAAACTTTTGACCGTCGCTGCGGGAGCCACTAACCGGTAGGCGAGGGAGGGAGGGAGGAGGCAAACAGTCCAGTCACGTCGGACACATTCAATTCGATATGCGCGCGCGTTTTGACCACTGCAGGCTGCCGCGTCGTTTTGATCGGGGCCGCATTCGAAAATCATCGTAAATCTCGATTAATGCCAGCGAAATTCGCATGGTAATTTGTCCGGCCGATAACGAACGCGTTTGACGTTTGTCGCCGACGCTGCGGGCTTTTGTAGCTCTCTCCCCCCC
>UCOM01000536.1:0-74592 GCA_900474385.1 Ormyrus pomaceus | reverse complement strand
AAGTATAGTAATTTTTTGGGTTTTGGCAGTCTGTGCTCGCTTTTCTAAACAGTTTAGTAATTTTTACTGAAACTTTTTCTCCGTGTACTAATAAACTACAAGCTTTTGACAATTTTAACTTTTTAAAAAGGAAGCAGTAATAATATCCTAATTTTTACTCGAAATGCCCACCGCGTCACAACACAATATAAACTAATTTCCAAGCTCTCCATGCAAACGCAGAGCAACAAAAGCGCGGAAAGTCCTTCCACGCGCAGAACCGCATAGCTCTAGAAAAAAAAAGCATCAACTCTCGCGTCGCGTCGCTCACAATAGGAAGAAGAATAAGGGACGAGCGAGCCGTGCACTTCTCCCTCCCTCTCCCTCTCTCTCTCTCTCTCTCGGCTTGCAAGGTGCCTGCATATACGTTACTCGCCGCCAGCTGACTCGGGTTCAGCGCGCGCTAACGTGAAATACGGCACCTGGACTCCTCTCGGCCGGGCGCATATATACCTGTCTGGGGCAGCGCGCTCCGGTATGCCGCTGCATTTCGCTCCACTTTACGCGAACGCTTTCCGAAATTCGGGGGATCTTTCGGAATTTCGGGAGCTGCTGCTGCTGCTGCTGCGGGGCTTGAATGCTGGCTCGCCCTTCTGCCCGAGGAGGTCATTGCTTCGTCAGCAGAGTGCAGCATTTTGTTTAGGGCGCGCTGCTGCTTTCGAGAGAGGAGATTTGGCTTTCAGTGTGGCGGCAGCGTTGACAAGGTGGATAAAACGAGGGCGCGAAAACGTTCTATTTCTCGTTCCTTTCTTTAGAGTCAATTCCCGTAATTAGCTAAATAAATCGACAAGCAATTCACAGTGAAACGTTTACTTTAACATCGCACGTTTGCTAGGAACGCTGGAAAGTATTAAAGATTGCTCAATTACAAGCGCAATCAATTTTCCGCGCATTACTAAAAATCCCTTCTAATTTAGCAAGCACAGCTTAGAAAGCATTGGAATAATAAATTAAGCCGGACTAACGAACCGAAATGTAAATTCGCGCCAACGTAACGCGCGCTTACGAATAATTTTGCGATAGTAAGCAATTTACAATTACTGGTCGGCAAAAAAAAGGGCTTAAACGCCCGAGCTCTCGAAATCCAATTTAAATATAGCACACATTTCTCGCTCTTCCTCTTCTCTCTCCGCCCCCCGCGCGACTTTCTCGTTTTCTGTTTCTCTCCTTTTTGGTAGAGGCGGCTTATCTTACGCCGCGCGCGCGCACGTTTATTTGCTTTACTGTTATTGAATTTGAATTTATTTGGCTACGAGAGTGGTTTAGTGGGAGGTAAATTTTGTTGAAAGCCTGAATTAACGGGCGAGTCGGGGCGAAAAAAAAACGGCAAAGGCCCGACCCGAGAGACTCGCAGAATGATATTTTACATTGATTTATGGCCGTTGATAATAAGAGAGGTTAAACTGGTTCATTAGGCGCATTAAAAAGTGTTGCATAAAATATGCGCCGCGATTATGTTCTCACGGGGAGGAAATTATTGAATTTGAGAATGCGAGACTCGTATTTTTTATCGCCCGAATAATTGATTAAATTAATTTGAATAACTCGACTTTTTTAATTATGAATCAGCTGAGTGCGGCCAATTTTCAAAACTTTAGCGGCGTACAAAGATAAAATGAAAATTTCCATTATTAAGAAAAAGTTGAATCCTACTTTTACCTCATCTCTTTAGACCAATTTTCATTATGATCGGATTACTCTATCCCAATTTACAAAAGAAAAAAAAGGCAAAAGCTCTTCTCGAAAAAAGCAAACAGGGCGCATCCAATGACTCGGATTAATTACCGCAGAGTAATTTAGAAGAACTCTAATTATCAGCTCGTAATTCCGCAGATTCATAACGCTCGTAAAAGCGCCGAGCGACAGAGAGCCTCGGAAACGGCGAAAATCAACAGCGAATTCCCCTCGGCGGCACTGCGGATATCCGAGCTCGTCGCTCGCCGAAAGAAAGCTCGGTCTCTGTCCCTAATTAAGAGTTCCACGCGCTTCGCGCCTCTCGAACTCTTAAACACGCGGAACGAATCAAGCGGCGGCGGCCGCCGCTGCATTATCGCGAGAGCGAGTGTGGGTGAGTGAGAGAGAGAGAGAGAGAGAGAGAGGCGTACGAGCGACGTCCTCACAAATTAACTCGGGCCGACGCGTCTTAATTTAGGCAGAGCCAAGTCGGCAGCCGGACGCGGCCGTCTCGCTCGCTTAGTGAGAGAGCGGCACATCTGCGCACGCCAAAGTTAAAGGTATGCGAGGGAGGATCAGACGACCAAAAACAAAACGCGAGCTTCGATTTTCTTTTGGGATTTTCATATGTAAGCCGGGGGGGGATTTATTTATAGCTGATTTATTTTGCGGATTATTCATTCGAACGGCAATGCGAAAATTGATAGAATTTTGGAATGACGTCGGGTCGAGAGAGGGAGACTTTTTTTTTAAACAGATTTTGAACAATTTTATTACATTTTATTTGAATTCTGATTTGGTGAATTATGCTGCATTTCACTTTGGACTTTTGAAAAATTGATTTCGCTTTACTTATTTATTGTTATCTGACAAATTGTGTTTCTATTTTACTCGGTGTATCGAATGACGCGTTCGGTTCACGTGTTTTTCACAGATTTGAAAAATGTCGGCGTTCAGAGTGAAAAATTAACTTTCTATTATTCTAGTAATTTGAGAAACGTGCGAGGAAAATAGAGGTGATATTTTTAACGTCAAGGCTGATTAATGAGGCATTACTGTGTTATTTTACACGTGTAAATATTGTCCTACTTCTTTTGTGCTTTCCTTCATTTTTTAGGCTCTTTGACACGATTCGGGAAGCTATTTTCATACGAAATCCCCGCTAGCCCTCAAATTTATTATTGCCACCTAATCACTGCAACCTAAGTATAGATTCCAATCTTGATAATTCAAAGAAATCTAATTAATTTTTTTAAAATTGCCCGCAACCAAATTGTCCATCGCCAAAAACGCTGAACCAAGATGCTATTACCGCGACGCCGTCTGCCCCGCTGACGAAGCCGCGCGCCACCAAAATAGAACTAATACATTCGTCGAAAACTTTTCAATTTATCCGGTAATTTAGATGTCTGCTCGCGCACGTGGCGGCGAGAGGGCCGGATTAGAAAAAGATTAAAAGTCCACGAAACGCCGTCGCGGTATTTTTCAATTAGAACCGACAGAGAGAGAGAGAGAGAGAGAGAACGGAGGGGGGGGAGCCATCCCGCCCAGGCGGCTGCTGCCAAACACCTTCAAGCGTAAAACGTCAACTCGCGCGACGACGTCGACGTCGACGAATACGAACGACGACGTCTCCTCCCACTGCGCGGCCTCTCTCGACGTTTCTCTTTCTCCGGAGCCTGCCTCGCGCGGCTCTTCCTCCTCTGCGCCAAGCGCCGTCCTATTCTTCACTTGCCTCTGCCTATATCTTGTCCCTTTTTTTTCGACGTGAATTTATGTATTTTTTATCAAGCCTCTGCGGTTTGACAGAGCTTTTTCTTTTTTTTTTACAAAAGATTCTTTTTCGGTACTAGGAGTGCTCGTTTCCAAATCCTTATATTCCTTCGGACGAACAATATTTTCCTTCCAATTATCATCGGGCGGCGAAAAGTTTTGACTTAGCCGAGTCGACTCTCGCAGCTCTCCGCTTGTAAGGAAAAAAATATTTATCTCCCCGACCGCGCTGCCAAAACATCATTCTTCAGCGCGGAGCGCCGACGACAAAGCGCACTCAAGCTCGCGGCTCGCAAAAAGCACTCGGCCACCAGTCCGGCATCTCTCTCTCTCAACCGAGAAAAAGCAAATTTTTCACCGCACCCTCGATTTTTCAAAGATCGAACGCAGGCGTCCTCCGTTCGATTTGGTTAATGGAAAAGAGCCCCGCGCTCTCCGCACAGGGGCAGGGGGAGAAAGACAAGCTGGCCGCCACATGATTCGAGAGCGCGATATTTCAAAGGGGGCGACGACGAAGTTCGCCGACAGGGCCGTAATTTACGAGGCGCGATATTAGCGTCGAGAGTTCGCGCCTCGCGGGCTTTTCTCTCTCTTCTTTCGCTCGTTTGCCGCGCGCGCGCGCGCGGGGCCTCTTTACGACTTCTGCGACTCGCTCTCTCTCTCGCTCTCTCTTGGATGTGCGCGCCGGAAGGTACTCAAATCTTCGCGGTCGTTGAGCCGCAAGCTCGAGAGCCGCGCGTTCTATGAGCTTTCGGAAAAGCCCTCGACGAGATTCCAGCATTTTTTTTTCCGCTCCTCGATTTTACGGCCCTTTCCAGATGCGCTTCTAGCGTTAATTGGAAAGGTTATACGCCGCTACCGCGCGGCGAGTTTATATGTTTCGAGATTTGATTGCGTAGTTAACAGCTATTATCGTAAATCCGCGGCAAGTGCTAAAATAAAGTGGATTAAGGATAGTTTAAATTTAAGTCTATTAGTTCGATGAACTTGTGGCGTTACTTGAAATCTTGGCAATTGCAGCCGATCGGGTTATATATATATATATATACATATATATTTACTCCTGCCCGCGATATCTAGTCTTAACGGTCGAATTACGCTCGTTTAAAAATTACGTCCGACAATATTCTCGTCAAGTCAATTAAAGGGGGGCGGAGGCAGTCGCAGAAGAAGAGCTTCCCTCAGCGATTCTTCGAAAATAAAATCAGATTAATCGAATATCCCCCGGAGGCGGCGCAGTTCCTCGGAGCCGCGGAATGCCGGGGCTCTCCCCGCGCTCTCGCGCCGAAATAACTCCCTTATAACCCTCGAACAGCGCTGCGAAATTCTCCCGGTGTGCAGCCACGGCGGCGGCGGCGGCGGCGGCACCCTTTATTCCTTTTCCGCCTCGACTCGTATTTCTCGCGCGGCGCGTATTGAGCGGAAGATTGAAATCGAATTGAGTTAGGTTATGTAAATTGTTCGTCGAATTCGTACGGCGGCGCTTCCAATATCTCCGCGGCCTCCTCTCTCTCTCTCTCTCTCTCTCTCTCTCTCTCCTTCCATCTGTCTCCGAATCGATAAACCTGGTGTGTCGGGAGGCGCGCGCGCGCGCCTAAATCGACGCCAAGTGCGTGTGTGCGCGCTCTCGGTGTGGGCGCGTCGCTCATTTTCTTCCCCGGGTAGAAAGATCCCGCCGACATTGTCCTACATTTCGCCCGAGGAGTGGATGAAGGAAGGCTCGCGTGTACTTGGGCCAGAAATTGGGCTCTTGCGAGGAGTAGCGAGAAGAATTGGGGAGTAAAATTTTCATGAGCAGAGCTAAGGGCGAGGGGGGGGGGGGGCGTACGCAGGGGGGCCCGCAGCTTCTCGGAACTTTCGAGCCAGGTGGAACGATCGATTTCGGTGAGATTTGTCCTTTGGGGACCAGTTTTGATTTTGTCATCTCGACTGGGTTGATGGGCTGGGTGCTCGTGCATTTTTGTAGAAGAGTTTTATAGGGCTGTAACTTTGTTTTATTAAAATTCTAGTCGTAAAGGCTGCGTTGATAAATCAAGCAGAGTAATATAGTACAGATTTTATAGATCGTTGTGGCGGGGCAAAAATGTGCGTTAAAATATATCTTTTCATTCGTTTACTTGTAAATTCTTTCTTAATCACATCTATACCGACCTGAATCCTATTATTTTAGTTGCAAGCACGTTAATCCACCTCGCCGCTCAACAATAAGACATTTAAAGACCGATGTCAGTGCAAACCATCGCCGTCACGAGCGAGCAACGAAATTCAAGCGCACGCGACGTTATCCAATCCGATCTCGAGCGTTTAGCGCTCGATGCACCATTTTCAATTTCAAATTTAATTTCCACGGCGCAAAAGCTGGGTGCCTCGAGCAGAACAAAAAAAAAAAGGGAAGCAGAGCCTCGTCGGCAGTCCGAAATTGGCCAATCGCCGCGTTCGATCAGCGCCTCGTAAATCAAGCTCCTCCGAACTTCGAATTCGGTGCTGTCTCGTGGCCTGGGCTGCCCGTTCCGTTCCCCTTTTCAGCGCTTATCGGCAGCGGCTCGTCGGGGTATATACGATCGCGAGCTAGATTAGTGCTGCCATTTTGTTTCAATGCTAATTTGCTGCTTCTCCCTCGCGAATCTCATAAATATTTTCGATTTCCTGGCGAGCGGCGGCGGCGGCGGCCGAGCTTTTGTCCGATCGCACACCGACGCCGTTTGTCTTTTGCTTACTTTTTAGGCGAATGTAAAAGGTTCACCAAATGTTGGTCGAATAAAGGGCCTTTTGTGTCGATATTCCGTGTTTTAATTGAGAGAAAGTCATTTTTTAACTAGGATTCATAATTGAGTGCCAGCTTCGTCTGTTTTATCTTCACATTTACATCGAACCCAACGATGAATATCTACAAATTAGCAAACATAAAAAAAAACTCCACTTACCGGTATTGAACGTGGCAGGCAAATTCCTCGCCAGACTTCTTGTTTTCCAGCAGCGATTGCCCAAGAGACTCCATCGGCGACCGCGAGCGATTCGGTTAATACTCGCGCGTCGAAATCGTCCCCTCGGGGTTATCGATCTTTATATTATCCAGGCGATCTCGGCCGTTCTCCCGATGCTCGCCTCTCGATAAACGCGGCCGCCGCGAAGGAAAAGCGCGTCGCGGTCCGAGAGCGAGTGTCAACTCGCGCTCCTTGATTTATGCGCGAAAGCAGGGGGGATTAGACGAATAAATTGTTTATAAGGTAACATCGCGATGCAATTTCAATGCAACTCGTTACATTTCCCCCGGCGGATTTACGAGTCCGCCTCGAGACGTCTCGATTGGAAAAGTTGCGGCTCGATCGGCGCGTTGTAATGTCAGAGGATTTACTCGCGCGCGTTCTCTCACGTATTTTTCGCGCTCGAGAATCGAGGCTCTCCCACCCCCGACGCCCTCGCGAATTATCGATAAAAGGCCACCGAGACGTGCAATCATCTAAAATCGCAGAAAGTGTAACGCCCTCCGACGCCTGGTAATTCGCGAGGCGTGAGAAGAATCGCGCCGCGCGTCTGAGTGTATATATATCTTTTCGGGGGGCCGCAGCTCGTGAGAATTCGATATTGACGTGTGTACGAAGAGAAAAATTTTCGAGTACGAAATTATAACGAAGTCATTTTTTGCCGGGAGACAGGTTTTTATCGTCTCGACGGTCTCTCGAGTCTCTCTCTCGGGGACCGCAGCCGAGGCTTGACGCTGCGTCCGGATTCCTGCGGAGTATCTGTAAGCAATCTAGAGTGTACTAATTTCTTCTCATTACTTCGCTCTCTCGGCGTCTCGGCCGTATTACAACTTTGGCAACGAGCCTTTTTGAACGTTATTGATGGCCGTTTTCGAGTCATTAATGTACTAACCGCCTCGGCTAAATTACTATTCAAATTAATCATCGAGCGTAGTGTTATGAAACGAGTTTTCAATGCGTACTTTGCTTTCTTAACGGCCCTCAATCGAGTTCAAAAACTGGCTCGGCTGTTTACCCCTGGAAGAAAAAAAAGGTTATACCAGAAAAGTGCGCGCGAGCTTGGAAAAATGCACGGGGACGCATTTGCGCGTCGACTTATTTTCGAGATGTCCGTTTACGCTTTTCAGCCACGAGAGGCCTCTCGCGATAATGTCAGCGTTAACGCAGAGCGCAGTGGACGTTGCTCGACGTTAATTCCAGTGTACGTACCTGCGGATTTTCAGCGCGACGCGGCCCTCATTTTTCCGGGAAAATGCGCGCCGGACACGTCAGAAGAATTAAGATCCGAGAGAGCCGCGCGGGGGCTTTTAAAACCGTCCCCGATAAGAGTTAATCGAGATCGAGCGATTCCACATTGTCGCCTTGATTCGTATCGCGTTTAAATGCCGGATTTGTTTTGGGCTTTTATTTCGGATTGTTGATCTAATATTTACATGCGAAAATTATACTAAACTATGTGTTTTGCGATAGAAATTTTAGAAAGTTTAGAATTATATAAAGCAATAATAGCAAAATTATACAGTTTACTTCAAAAACAATTTTTGCACGGCAAATTTAAACAAGCCGTAGTAAAAAACTTATTTAATAGTCGTGTCTTTGTAATAGATATTAAATAAATATGATATTTAACAACCTCCAATTTTCAGAATCTCACTTCGACTCTCCGCCGAATAGAAAGTTAAAAATCAGAAATAAAGTAATAACAATAAAATTACAGGCTTGACGATATCTAAACTTCCTAAAAACACGCATTATTCCCGCACAAGAAACGGCCTTCATTAAAAAACTGTTCCCCTCCAAAAAAAAAAAAAAATATCAATTAAGACGCGATCCAACCGATCCGATCGGCTGTTTATGCAGAGTCGGAATTTGCGAACGAGATTTTTTTCCCTCTCCGGAGGGATCCTCCGGGGGAATTCGCGGAGTATACATATATATACAGGCATCCGAGCTTCGAAGCTGAAATTCCCCGCGCGATAAAACGAAAATCCCCCGCCGCCGCCGCCGGACAGATTTGCCGCGGCGAAGAGAGAGAGAGAACCTCTCGCAGGATAATTATTTACGTCAGATAGGATCTCTCGGCTTGGGGTCCGGCTTGGGAAACAAAGGCCCACCGAAACTCGGCTGTATACTTTTGTTTTCGCCTTTAATTGCGAGAGTTCGGTTTAGTCCTCGGTTGACGAGTATCTAATCCGAGCGAACGCCCGGCTAACTGTATAGCGGAGCGGGACCGTTAGGTTTGTATATTGTATATCGGTAAGTGGAATTATAATACGGAATCGGTATCGCACGAGTTCGCGGCGTTTTTGGGAGCAGGTTAGAATCAATCGGGTCGAACTTCGAATATATGAATTGGCGCTCGCGTTAGAAAAAAATATATATCCCGCGCGCGGGTCTTTTTTTTTTATCGCTCCCGCGGGGGGGAATAAATTCTGCGGCGAATCGATTTTAAGTTTTAAAAGGTCCTGGGAACCTTTTGTCCTATCGCGCCTTCAAATCTCGGGCTTTTTTGTGGCGCGCGCGCGTGCGCGGGCTCTTCCTCCGGGTTTCGTGCTGGTTCATTAATTTACATGAGTAAGCCGTTCGACGCCTATTCATAACTTCGATTTTCGACGCGGCGATCGGGCATTGATTACGAAAAATCTCATTTCGATCGGGGTAAGCTAGACGGATTTTTCATTGTACACTGGAATCACGTTGAGTAATGCGCTCGTAATTGAAAATTTAAAGGGTTACGTCACAATGACGAATGTCCCTTCTGGAATTCAATGGTTCAATAGCCACTATTTGATTCCATTTTTTTATGGATTCATTGTACCGTAAATCATACCGGCATTTTTCCAAATTCGTTCAGCTGAAAAATTACGAAAAACAAGTGATTATTGAAATTTTCTTGGAAACATCAGTATACATATACATCGCATGCTTAAAACACATTGAAAATCTGTTTAAAATCTAGTCTAAGCGCACGACCATAAAACAGGCAATTCGCAGGCTTCTGTTTCTGCGTCGACGCCCTCGTAAAACGCTCGATCGGCGCTCTTTGTGACGCTGTAAACACACCGATCCACATTCTGTCGCGGACAGGCCGGGATTTATACAAAACGCAAAGAGAGAGGGAGCTTTTTCGAAAAAGCTCCGACGCGCACAGCGCGTTCGTAAATTATGCCATTGTTATTGCAAGCGGCGGAACGTTTAATCGCCTCCCGATAGTTTTGCGATATGAATCACCCGGAATTTTACGAGAGCAGATATCGCGTTGAAATATATTATATATAGAGCGAATAAAGCGGGGCAATTCCAGCCTCAGCTGTCGAGTGTAAAGTCACGAAATTATTAAGATATTCCCCCCCTGTTGTAAAAGCCGCCGTTGCGCAAGATATCTTTAAACTAAGGTTTCGACGGCTGTTAAAGTTTGAAAATGAGTGTATCCGTTTTATAAAAAGCAGCAGCAGCAGCACGCGACAAGCGGTGCGCTCGACGTATCGGATTTCTCGGCGGCCGAAGGGAAAGAAACAATTAAAATGGAGCGCCGCGGCAATTGGAATTAACAGGGCGAAAGTAGGAAGAGGAAGAAAACAAAAGCGAGCGACCGGCCGCCGGAGTGAAAGAGGGTGAGAGGAGGCGGTAGCCGGCAAATTGCGCGCGTGCAGAGCGCTCTCCTCCGGCTGGTGGGGGAGAGAGAGGATATTTCATGAATTTGCGTTCGAGCTAGAACGTACGTCCGGCCTGAGTGACGTGAATCATTATTACCCGCGTGCCGCTAAATTGCCGCGTAACCGTTCGCGTCCCTTTTTTTCCTGCCCCCTTCGTGCTGCAGAGCTGCTGCCGCTGCTGCTGCTGCCGACGCTGCGAAGATGCTCCGCGCGGCGCTGCGGGCGCTCGGGCCCGACGTTTCGGCCTTTTCTGCCCTTACGGGAGGCGAATTGTTTATCTAAATTTTCAATATCGCGATGCGAGGTACGATCGTTGGTTATAACGAACAAAAGCTTCGCGGCCGCGAGGGAGATCAAACGCCGAGCCGATCGGGGCGCGTAACAAGCGAGATTCCCCGCTTTCTTTCCTATCGCGCATCTCTCCGGGCCGGGCTGCCGAAAAAAATCAGCATAAATCGCGCTCTCGCGCAGGCCGGGAGAAGCGAGCCCGTAGATAACCGTCCCCATGCGACTCGCTAAAAACTCTGCGGAGCGCGCGAACAAAAGGATTCTTCGTCCGCTTCTCTCCCGCGGGGTAGCCGCAGCGGCGCGCGTTCCGGCCCACATAGCTGCCTCTCTCTCTCTCTCTCGAAAACTCGCGGGAGAGGAATCTCAGCGTGCGGCCTTTGGGTCTCCTCTCTCCTATCCTTGTAAAACAACTTGTAAAACGAGCGACTGCCGCGCGAAGCCGACGCTGCCCGGATACTTATAGCCGGGGAGAGGGAGAGAGAGAGAGAGAGAGAAAAAGGAGGTCCGTCTGTCTCTCGGGCTTCTTGAGGAGATATCGTTTGTTGCTGCGCCGGCCGGAGAGTGGACGGCAGGATTTATCGGATGCGGGCGGGAAAAAATCCCCCGATACGTTTTGCTGCCCCGCGACGACGACCACGACGACGACCAGTCTCGGATTCCGTTTGCTCGATTTTTCAAGGAGGGACCGCAGAACTGCTGTTAGAACGGATCTTTGTCGCCCCTCTCTCGAATCGTTCGGCCGATTTTCTCGAGCGCGAGCTGATTTTGGTAATGGACCGAGAGAGGATTTATACGTTGACGCGCGCTTTGGTTTTAGAAATTTAACAGATCTTCTGGAAATATTGGTCCGCCCGATAAATAACCTTGCGGTACTTTCCTTTTACGTACTCCGCAGCAACTCGAGACAGAAATAAACTACTTTCCGCAGAACGAATCTTCATCGAAGTAAATAAACATTCAATTTACTCCATTGTTCGGCCCTCGAGAGCAAATATCGCGTTACAGAATCGTCCCCCCGAACTCGCTCTCTCCGTTCCAATATATATCGGAGCGGCGCATCTCGCCCGGTGCGCAGGGTCCGTCCTTTTGTTCTCGGCTCGGTCGACTTGACCTTCCGCCGCGCGGCCGAGAGGCGAGGCGAAGAATCGGCTCTCTGCCCCGCGCATTTGCATAAGTATACAGCGCGGCGCGTTACGTGCCCGGTATCAATTTTCCGCGAGTGTTCACCCACGCCGCCTCCGGCGTTTACTCGAATGCGCGAGAATACCCGATCTCGCTCTCGATTTGCCTGATTATATAGAGGCCTGCCGAGAGCGCCGCGGGGCTCTTTTTCCCGCCTCCGAGAAAGGGAAACCGCGGCGCGATCGCGGCGACCGATTTATTTGCGCGGGTTATTAGGGGCGATATTGTTTTTATGTATTCGCCAAATTTTAGGGACCGCCGAGCTCGTAAACTAAGGAGTTAAGTAATAGTTGAAAAGGAGAGCTGGACTACTTGCCTAGGTGTCGGGAGAGTTTATTACTGGTTATTAATTGAAATTACGAGGTGCCTTTTTAAATAGTTTTCTCTGATAAATAGTTGCTGAGTTATACGACTGTTGCTAGTTAGAGGTACCAATTTGCGCGGCGAACGTCCTTGATAATACAAGTGCGAAATGCAGCACAACGCCTTCGCGTCGAAAAATCATGGTTCTCCGCTCGAAATTTATAATTAAATTTTCAATTGATTCGCTTATAATCATATGGTAAATCCGAGAGTACTCGAAAGAAAAGCCACGAGTGCAGCCTTCATTGTATGCAAACCACTGCCTCTCTCTCTCTCTCTCTCTCGTATATACGGATCGAAAAATTCGGGCTAATTACCCCGATTACGGAACGACGTTTATCCGTCGCACTTTTTTCCCTCGAGGCAAATACATATAATTTCACTCTCGCGAGAATTTACCGCGAGAGAAAAATTTACATACGCGACGGACATATTCAGACATTCCTACACGAGCTGCATTTCTATATGTGCGCGCCTGGAAACTCGACTGTCGTATAACTCGGGACAAATTTTTGTATACGCCGAGCGGTTTCTAGGCGAAGACGAGGTTTTAATGAAGGGCTTGTCGGGGCGTTAATGTTGAAGCGCGATGCGATCTTAAATGCGCGAGCGAACGACTCAATTTTGAAGTGAATGCAAGTAAGTAAAAGCACTCGAGACTCGACTCGTTCGTTTTTCGTTCGAGCGAGAAACTCAACCTCCCGACGCCGCGAGATCGGCTCGTCTTAAATTATAAACCTACAACCTCGTGCATTGTTCGCGTTTAAAATAAAAAAAAAGGCACATATCGAACAGTAATATCGACGGGAGGCGATCGGCGCGGGATTTTATCTCAAAGGAAGGACTCGCCGCGGAGCGTTCGAGGGATTTTATCTGGGCGGAACGGATTCGTCCGCGCGGCGAGTGCGCATCAGGTGCTCGCCGCGAGCGTCGCGATAATTAATTGTGAATTATCTCTAAATAATTATACGTCCTTTCCCGTTTAGTTGCGCAACTCCTTGATTTATCGGCCCTCCGCCCTGGACGCAGCAACGAATATATATATATATATCTATATCGGGAGGTGAAAAAGTCTCGGGGAGATATCGGCCGATCGATTGAATAAATCCGTAAATCGAGACCTCGCCCTTCGCCTTTCTCGGCCCGCGTCGAGGCTTTTTGCCCCGGACGGATCGACGAGGTGTCGAATTTCCGGCGCGGTGCAGCGAGAAAAAGGAGAGGAGGCGAGAGAGAGGAGCGCGACTCGAGAAGTTACGAGAGCGAAGAAAGGCTTTCGAGAGCCTTGAAAAAACGTCGGACGAGACGAGTATAGATTCGTATCGTAAAACAAGAAGCTTCGACGTTCCAGCTCGTAAAATTTGATGTTAATCCCTTTCGATGTAACGGGCGAAATAACCGATTTCAGCTTTCGAAAAATATCCGCGAAGCAAGAAAACATATTGTGTGCGTTAACCGTGATCATCTATTTTTGCATAATCAATATCAAAGCTCGCGCAAAATTCCGCGAAAACCGTTTCGTTAACAACTTTATTCAGTCTTAATGACGGACAATAATGGCTCCGAAATCTTCGGCAAAAAGCCGCTCGGAAATTACATAAAAATCCAAATCCATGTCATTTCATTAAGCGCGATTTGTAGTTCCTGTTTACATCACCACCGCCGAGAGCGCCGAGCGTTTGACGAGAGCGGAGATTAAAAAAAAAAGAGAAAAAAAAATAGAAGACGAGAGAAGAAGCGTTACGTCAGTGTATATGTGGCCGCATAACACGTGTTTTTCGCCGATCGAGCCGCACGATCTTCTGCGCGGCGGCCCGAAAAAGGCGAAAAAGGAGCTAGAGATCCCAGGAAGTTGGCCACATTTTCGCCTCTTCCCCCCCAAGAACGCAGATCTCCCGCCGACTTTATATTATACCTGCCTGCCTGCCTCCTCCTCTTTTCGCCTCGGAGAGATTCTTAGATTTCCTGCCGATTTACGTGCTAATTAAGTTTTCTCGTGTATAGCCGCATACATTAAAACGACGCGTCCGCGCGCTCATATTGCGCAACGGGCGATCGTCGCAAATCGGATCGGCAGACAAGTGGTTCTCTCCGTTCGGCCTCCGAAATTCGAGCGCGCAAAAAGAAGAGGAGGAGCTCTGCGCTGCAGCGCTCGGTAGTTTCGCGCTAACGAACTGCCCGCGATGCTTATCGGCATCGGGTGTGGTGTGGTGTAGCGTGGTGTGCTGTGCTGCGCCGCGCTGCACGTCGAGGCCGAGAGGTCAGCGGCGAAGACGTATGCGCGGGCAGTATGTAGGAGCGCCCACTTGGACTCACCTGAAACAAAAGAGGCAGAAAAAGCGTTAGCGGAGCTGCTCTCTCTCTCTCTCGCTGTAAATAATGCTCCGCGCGGCGGCCCTGGAAGATGTATTTCCAGGGCAGAGAGGTTGAGGGATACGAGGAAGGGTATATTTCATTTTGCGTTATACGGCTGTTTGGCAATCATTGGGGGAGGGGGGATTCCGGATTTGGTGTGCTCGCTGAGTTTCAGGTGATTGCGGGGAAAATATACGGGTGGGAGGGAAGTGATTAATGGAGTTATAAGTAAATAGACTCCGATGTATTTATAGTATTGTATAAGGTTTCTTTATGAACTTTCAGACAAAGTAAACATTTAAATAAACCAGCTGCAATTAGAAAGCCTTGGCTTAAAAGTGGGACATTAAAAAAAAAAACAAAGTAGTCGCAGGTGTCCTTAAGAATTCTAACAAAGCCACTTTTCACTTCGAAAAACAATCGAGTTTACAGAGTCGTTCGCGGCAGAGAACTTTGCCCCGTTTTAAATTAAATCTTCAAAAGCAAGAGCGAGCCTAGTAGGCCCGAAAGTGCCCAAAACGGGGGGGAAGCCCCTAAGAGGAGCGCGATAAGAGGGAACGGCCCGGGACCTAATTTAATTGGTTGTTAGCAAGCTCTCGGCTCTCGCAACGGAGGCGCGATCCGACCTTCCTCGCGTGTCCGCCCGTTACACATTGAAAGAAACACGCGTTTCACGTACAGGACGAGGCTGCTCTCGGGGTCTTCGACCGTGTAGAATCCTGGAGCGACGACTCGCGCCGAGCAGCTCTTTCTCTCTCTCCGCGAGGGGAGCTGCTCTCCTAGGATGCTCTCTCGGAGCTCGCGGATTCGCGCCGCTGGAAAAGCCCCCCCCCGCGAAAATCCTCGCTTTACGGCTTATTGTTCCGCGGATTAATCGCCCCGTCGACAATGCTGAAAATTGAGTGTTGCACCGAGGATCGGAGCCTGGATGATGATGATGATGTTTCTCAACGGTTGGGAAATCCAGGTATTTATGTATATATTCGCTCGTCAGTCGGACTGGGCGCTCGTTTTTATTATAATGAAGAAACTCGCCTCCAGTGCCAGGGGAACAGTCTGTTACCGGGTAAGTTAGAGACTGCCGGCGCGAAAAGCCGGCGAAATTGATTAAGGCCGACTCGATAAATAAGCCGAGAGGAATCGAGGCAAAGGAATTTAATGCAGCGCGAATTAACACGGCGCGACTCTCCAGATCCATTGGTATAAATTTTAATTATGGAAAGGCCCCTCCGGGACTCGCACTTTATCGAGTGTCGCGGATGAAATATTCCGGCATTAAGCGCCTCTCGGCTGCATTTCGGGGGGGAAAGGGAGGGGAAAAAGGACGAGGCAGAGAAGAAGCGCGTCCTTGTTATCTCGCGCGCTAATGGATCCCGCCTTCCTTTTTTTACATCCTCGCGTGCGCTCCTCTCTCTCTCTCTCCCTCCTTCTCCCTTTCTTTCTCGCTCTCGGCTATCTCTCATTTTTCCTCGGCTCTTTCAATCTCCTTTTTCCCCTCCTCCTTTTTGTTCGAGCCGCCCTTTTTTACGCCCGGCTCTCCGCGGTGCTTTTTGTACGTCCCGGCCTGTCCTGTGCGTGATGGAGTTTGGAAAAAATCTCTGGGTTCTTTTATTTTTCCGAGCGTGGAAGCGAGCCGATTGGATGCAGATATTTGTACTCGCCGATCGTAAGAAATTATGAAAATCGACCGATAACTTATCGGAATATATAAGCATTAAACAGTCTTGTCCTTCGAGCTTGAGAAACAATTGCTTTTGCATATTTTTTTTTGCCAGAGTCGTGCCCTCGGCTCGTGACATCATACGTTAAATATTCAGTTCAAACGCCGCGCGGCATTTCTCAAATGCTCGGACGTAAAAAAAAGCGAAGCTCGAGGAATTCGAATTAAAATTAAAATTCAAGAAGCGTCGTTGCGCGACGTCTAATCGATATTATGGCGTTTCTTGCAAATTGCATAAGGATCCGCGCGCGCGGACGTTCACTCGGAGATGTCGCGGAGTTCGCGTATAGCGCATGTCGCGCGCTCGCAAAACCAAATAAAAGATCTGCGAGTATCTGTATATTTCTCCTTGGGTTTCGTCATCGACGTCGCCGCAAGAACACTCGCTGTTCGACTTCGGATTCATTAAGTTTCTTGCGCGCGTCTTGTACCTTCGTGTATGTATATGCAACTGCTTTTCTTGGTTTTTGGACTTGCAGATTTGACGGAATATTCGAAACATTTTTCCGATATACACTCAATTCTATGTAAGTTTGCTTTCGAATCCGCGCCTAAAAGCCCAAAGAATAAAAAGCTCAAATATTGGCGGAAACTTTAAATTGTAGTTTAAACAATCGATAATTATTTGTTTTCAAACACCGCGCTCTCGGGGTTATTTCGGCTCTTAACCACCTCGGCCACTTAACGTTTCCTACGCGTAAAACTCTCTAAACGCTCGGAGGAGGCAGAGAACGATGACGAGTCCAAACATCGAGGCATCGTCCGCTCCTTTGGACCTTTGCCGACTATTAGCGGCCACTAATACGCTCGCCTCGTGAAAGAGGCGAAGGAGGAAAAAAAAAAGAAAATCTTCGACCGACCGCGACCAATTAGAGCGATTAACAATAGGTTGAAAGTGCGCGCGATAATTAGCCCTGGGCCGCGGTATTCCGTGAACTCGAGTTAAGACGTTTCCTTTCTGGAGCAGTTTCATTATGTCGTTACACGGATATATTATTTGCTTCGCGCAAAGCTGCGTCGCGTCCAAAAACGCCATAAATATTAATATTCCTATAAGAGACACTCGGCTACCACACTTTTCCCCGACGATTTACGATTCAGCGCCTCCGTTCTCGGCGCGATCGCGATGCGGCGTCGTACGTATCCTGTATATCCCCCCATTTCCCTAACGCACTTCTTCGGGCCAACGATCCGGGCTTACAAATTAATCCCTCCCGAAGCCGGGGGATTCTCGAGGCGCGACCGTCGTCGTCGAAGATCCACATAAACTAAGCGCAATGAAAAATTGATGATGGCCCGCGCGGAAAGGATGCGAGATGCCCCCAGATACGTGCCGGAAGCCGGAATTTCACGTGTGTCCGGTGTGCGCGGCGCACGTCCGAGAGAGAGGAGCCTCCCGAAAACAGCTGGAAAGATGCTTCCGCTCTGCTCGTCAACTTTTTTATTCCCGAGGCGAGGAATACAATTAGGCGCCGAGGTGTGTACTAAACGCTCGTGTAGTTTATGCATTATTCGGTAGCCGAGAGCTACTAGGTGTAGGATGTAATTTTCAACGTGTTATTGGGCTGTGACTGGAATTGAGTTTTCGGGGCTTTTCCGACATGCGTTCGACGGTCGGTGGAAATATTAATGGGTGATGAAACGTGCTGTAAATCGAGGTATTCTCGTGTAGATTTATTAATAATTAAATACACGTACGTCTATTTAAATACAACTTTTGATTCGAAGTGAACTAAAAACTAAACATTTTTGGTTCGAACGGTGTCATTTTACATAAAAACATAATGCATACAGTCGATGCAACTTCGTCTGTTTGTTTCTTTGAATAAGAATGGGAGCAGGGTGATATAACAATGCGATTGAAATTTCGAAAATCAAGCAAGTCTCGACGGTCGTCCGAGCGGAGTTCATTGTTAAGAATTCAAGATTCTCATCTCTACGTTCGTACAAACAACCGCTGTACTCCGTTAACCCCATCAAACTGGTCAATCGAAATTCAATCGAAGCTTTGTACTTTCATTCAAAGCAGCTTGATACCGTAGATAAAATACGACACATTTTCGACTCACAAATCTCATTCACTGTATTCTTATTCTTTTGTAGAAACAAACAATAAGGAAAATACTTATACGATGCAAATATAGAAACAAGAAACGTGAAAAAGTTGCGGAAGATGAAGCTGTACAATTCTCATTAACATTTTTTGACTAAATTTTACAATTGTCGATTGTCGTCGTAGTATATATCCATAATTCTATATAAGCATTTTATAAAGTGTTTGACACAAATTGAGAAATACCAATCATTCGTTCGGAAAATTTAAAAAATTCATCAAAGGGAAATATTTTATTCTTATTTGCGCACAAAACCTCATTTTATCATTAAAATAAGAAACAAATACCCATTTTCCCGGCAATCAATATTCCCCCGTTCCTCGTTAGCTTCACCGCTTTTATAAAGTATCCTCCTCCAGTACATCAGTCCTCAGATGCGAGCGACAACAAAAACAATAACGTATACAGGCATCGAGAAGCGCACCGAGCCGATGAGGTAACGCTACTTCGATTCATGCCTGGGGTATCGATATACGCTCAGCGCCGCCTGCCGCTCCACCGGGTCACGTGCACTCGCCTGCACTCGAACTGGAATTTTAAGCCCAAGGAGCAATTATATGCATCCCGAGGAGATTTTTACCGCGACCGCTTTTTTCTCGTGACAGTTTTCCCCGAGGTTTACGCTCGTTTTAATGCGCACGTATATTGCACGGCCGCAGAGATCGTAAAAGCTATTCTTTCAGCGCGACTATTCACGGCGGCTCTATTGTTTTACGCGAAAGGATAAATATTGGCTTGCGGTTTTATCTCGCGTCTTTGCCATTTTTTTTTTTTTTTTCAGAGTCGTGTTATGCTTTTTTAATTAAATATCGATCAGTGGATATTGCTTTGAATGTTTCTATTTTCCTTCGACTATACCGACAAATTTTACTGAAACAATCTGAAAGTTTAACTTTCTATACATACTTTTACATAATTGCATTTTTCGCGCAGCATCTTCAGTATCTTCGAGCACTTCGTCCCATCCACTCTCCGCTTTTTCTTACGTAAAACCAGTTACTTAACCGCGCGCGGTTGCGGCAATCCAAACTCAAAACCATTTTTTTCCCCAAAGCACCTGAGCAGCATAGCTCAGTAAATGAAACGAACGCATTGTCCCGACCCAACGACAAGCCTGAACACACATTGTCCCCGCGTCAAAACTATCTCAGTCCCCGCTGCACCGATCCCGGCTAATCGACCATTCATTCTCCCCCCGACAATTTACGCGCGCCCCTCAAAAATAGAGTCGAGCCCAGAGCTCCCCGCGCGCGACAATGCCAATCCGCGAGAGAGACCTCTCTCTCTCTCTCTCTCGACTCCGTAATTAAGCCGCGCGCGCATAATGCAAACGCGTCGCGCGCACGTTCATTAAACGCCGATATCTCGCTCCCCGGGTCATCGCGACTCTCTTTGTCCCGGCGACTCTGGCAAAGCTATCTCGGCTCGCGATCTTCGGAGCTGGCGGGAGATTAAAAAAGGGCCCACAGCTTCGAACCCGCGCGCGCGCGCGCCGCGAAACATGATCGCGGAGCTCCGAGAGAGAGAGGGGGGAGGGGGAGAGAGTTCGCCGATAAACCTCGCGCCCGGAGATCCCGGCAAAAAGGAAATCGTAAATTCTGATGAATTTTGAGATTGCGGCCGCGGAGAGACGGGCCCCTTTTTGCGACTCGGATTTCTCGAACGCCGCGCGTCTCGGGGCCCGAAGGATTCCTAAGCATTTCGTGAATTTAATTCTGCTGGCTTTTTGAAAGATTTTTGTGGAAAGTTCTTTTGCGGACGCGAGTATTTTAGGAGAGGATTTTTATTTCTCGCGCGAGGGTATATTCAATTTCTTTGTGGTTTTAAGGCCGACGTGAAAACGTTTATTATTAGAGTCTTTTATTATTCCGCGCAACTACCTGTTTGCGCAAAGGTCTACTTTTTATTTCGTTTTAATAACTCTGTAAATGGGATACGTAAGTTTCAAATGTTGTAAATAGACTTTGATAAAATGTATATTTATTTGCGTTATAGTATTCTCTTTAACAGATATAAGTGCTCTTCAATGAACGCGAATAGTTTAATATCGGTAATAAAATTAAAATTCGATACAATTTGAGATGATTCTGGAGATAACTTTGCTCGTAAAAAGTTCAACGATCGCTACAGTTAAACGCGACAACTTTCTTCAAATTCATTAGAAAACAAGATCACGCTCCGAAAAAAAAAAAAAATGCTCAAAGAATATATTTATACAGGTCTGAATGGGAATAATGATTGCATAAAGTCATCCTTTTTTGCAAAACATAAATGGTCGTTTTTGCATACCTTATCTGATATGCCATCGTAACTCTCTCTTCCGCAGTATTATACCTTACAAAACACGCGTCTATCAATTTAATTCCCCGTCCCATCTCGTCCACGTCCGAAGATACGCATCCTCCGCTCTCCTCGAGCCAGACCGCGGCTTCGAAAGAACCAGTAGCCAAAACGCCGCTAATTCCTAAATTTTCGAGAGGCGGAGAGAGAAAGAGAAAAAAAAACCGTAGCAGCAGTTCCAGTCCAGTTTCTCCCGGCAAAAAGGAAGCGAGCTGCCCGTCGTACAACATAAACCGCGGAATGTCGCAAGAGCCACGCGATTCGAGAGAATACCGGAATTTCCAGAGCCGCGACAATGGGACCGCGCACATAAAGTCACCCGGTATAACTCGTCCCGCGGCTGCCGCTCTCGGGGGGGACACACATCCTTGGGTCCCGGGGCTTATGATGTTCTTATTATTAATTTGTTTTGCGCGCCAGAGAGAGAGAGAAACCAGTTCCCTCGGCTCGGCCGCGCGGGGATTGACGCGGGACGGGAAGACAAAGCACTGGCCTGCGCTCTGCGCGGCTTTGGAGAACGCGAGAGAGAGAGAAAAAGACCGAGGAAACGAGGTTTATTCGAGAACGCGCGCGCGGCTTTTCGACACGTTTGGCTTGTTAACGTCGCCAAATTTTCTGATCTAGGGGAAACTGGTTTCGGCTCTTTTCGGCAACGTGCAGCGGCTTGATGATGGAGAAATAAAGGAAGAGTCCGTTTAATGGCGTGTCGGTTGGATTAACAAGGCTTTTTTCGGGCGGGACCCCGGGAAAAAAAGCGGCCAAACGCATATCGAAAAACTGAAATCATATAGTTATACCGCTTCCTTTTTTTTAACGACGGCGATTACGACAAAACGGCGCGCGCGCTTTCGAGCTGAAATACGCCGGGGGCACAAAAAGCGCGGCCAAGATACATTCTGGAATCTCGGCGCAAAATCGAGATCGGCGAAATAGAGCAATAATGAGAGTTTTTCCTTGCGCTCGGCCGCGGAATAATTACGATATCGTGTGTCGCGCGAGAGGGAGAGGGCCGCGCGCTTTTAGCTCGCGGGCAAAAACGAGGCTCGATCATCCGCGGCATTATTTATGAAATCCCGCGCGCCGCGGGGCCAAAGAGAAACGCCGCCCGGCCGAGCGATCGATCGATCGATCCCCGGGATAAAGGATGTATCTTTACGGCGCGCGTAATCTCTTATCTCCCGCGCGGAATCGTAAATTCGTGCCGCGGATCGTAAATATCGGCGGGATCTTCCTCTCTCTCTCTCTGCCTCTCGGCGTCTCCGATTCGTCAAGTGCGCGCCGATCCGAATTTGGCGTTTCCAAGTCGCGGAGCGAGGCATCGATTGGCATTAATTTTGATGAATGCCGGTGGGATGAGTTCGAGGAGGCTATTTGGCGAAGATAAAGCGACGATTTATGGAAGGATATAATTACTTAATTTAATGCTCTTTTTTTTGGTGATTCGATATATTTATAAGTGTTTTTTTGTGGCGTCGATCAAAGTAGTTGTAAACAGGAAAAAAATTAACCGTTCTTGAGTTTAGATAAGAAAAATCGAGATCTACATTTCTTTTAATCTATTTTAGTATGTAGTTAACCGCAAATGATAGTTTCTTAGTGCAACAAAGTTCGGTATTTTTCAAAAACAAAAATGGCACTTCGGCCTGCCTGGAAAATAAGAACACTTCCTTATGAGCTTACACGAGTTCCTCGTAAGTTGCGAGGTATCGCTATGCACAATCACGATAAAGCAGCGGACAATCAACGCTGACGTCAAACCCTCAAAAGAGATGAGCCTGCAGTTTTCTTTTTCAAACCGCAGGGGTACTGTTATTTTACAAAGTAACGCTACGTACTAATAAAATGCTTGGCCAAACAAGCTAAAACCATCTATTCAAAGTTTCATCAAATCCAAAAAAATAAGCCTCAACTCTACCCCCCGAAATCCAAACAGCAAGAGACAAGCAACTTTCTACAAAGCCAGCTCGAATTAAGAATTACACCAGCCATTCATCCGTCCAGAGAAGTCGTCGTTAGATACTCCGACAGCCGATGAAAGCCCGGCCGACTGGCGGGTTTTGATAAATTTCGAGCGACGAGAGTACGTCTGACTAAATACGGCCGGCACGCGCGCGACGCCCACGCCCGGCGATTCGAGCCGTATCTGCAGATTAAAAAAAAAAACTGACGCTCTCGGCGCCGGACTGCCTCTGCTTTCGGGAGTTTGGTGTTTGCGATCGGCTTCGCGAAAATGCGCGCGCGCGGATACGTCGTCGGGCAGTAAAGATTTCACGGGGAATTTTGAGAGCTCTCTCTCTCTCTTTCGCTTTTTGGACTTGTTGTCTAATGCGAGCGATAAACGCCGAGTTTTTGGCTGATCGAGTCGGTAAAAGGTTGCGCGTATAATTTTTTTTTTCGTTTTCTCGAAAATGCAAATCCGAGGCTTTTGGAAAAAAAATCCAAATTCGAAACTGGCTTATAGATGCAATATTGTTCGATTAAGTCTTAACGTTCTCGTTCAATGGCGCCTTATCAAGTAGGCTTTAAAAACTCGAAGGCAATATTTTCAATCGGTAATTTATTCCCTCTACATATCAGCATTTTATTCAAATTTTACTACACCTGAAGGAGAAAATTCCGACTGGTCGCCCAAAGGCCGCGCAGTCTGTCAATTAACCCGGCCTAATCGAAGGAGCAAAAGAAAAAAAAAGCCCCGTCCAAAGCACTTTACCGCTTTCCACTAAAAATAACGAATTATTGGCCATCGGCTCTCGAAAAAAGCCGAAACCGAACCAGATCGGTATATAAAAACTCGCGACCGGCCCTCGTAAAAACGTCGGTCCAGTTGCTCTATTGACACAAGCATACACGTATGTTCGCCATAATGACCGCTTGAATTTCACGTCGGCCGATTAACGCCATGCAGCCTGCAGCGGCGATCGGCCGGCGTAATTAACCGCGCGCGATTTACCGAGTGTGGAAGATGGCGCTGTGGTGCTCGCTCATTAGGCGCCGACTCGTTCGCGTATTAGCGTCGTTTTCGCTTTGTTTTTTTTTTCGGAAGATCGACCCTGATACAGGAGGAGACGAGGCGTCAAGTCATTATCGATCGGCCTGATTGAAGCTATTTGTCGAGGCTTTGGCTTTCCTAATGTTTATCGGTTGGGCGAGGGGCTCGATTAATATAAGCTTGTGAAACGTGATTCGCGCTAATTCTTCTTTTCCCGGCTGTAAATAATTGGAAAAACGAAAGCGAAACCGTATAAGTAGGTAAGAAAACTGGCTGATCGGTACGTAAAACTTGCGAAATTAAATCGTTGGAGGTTAATTACGGCGACTCGGTTGATTATAAACTGGAAATAAGGGAATATATGTAAAGTTGGAATTTTTTTTTATCTTCGCCGTAAAATTCCACCGAGGGATTTGCCAAAAAATAGCTTATTGACGCACGAAGGCGAATTAATATTTACTCAAGATGTAATCCGTAAACATTCGAGGAACTTTGCCTTGGGTGTTTATCGGCAAATAAGTTGGGAGGCACCGAGCTAAATATTGGCACAACTCGGGTGCAACTGCGTTTGTAGTCGAAAAGGGATACGCTTTATCTTTTCGCGCGGATTTATCGATCGATTTCTGCCTCTGGTGATCCGTAACGTACTTTTTTTTTTAATGAAATTAAATTATTAACGTCTCGCTTCCTTCGATTAAAGCGGGACAAGTCGATCGACGGTTTTTACAGTTCTACAGCGAGAAAAATATTTCAGTTGCAGTGGACGATGCGATTATAATTAGTTTGAACCAGTTTTTGTCGATAGTCAAGTGACAGGAAACGATAATTATAACATAGTTATGCAACTGATTTCCACAAATAATCTGATTTCCGGATATCGTAGAGAAAATATAAAAACATTTTAATGTCACGTCTTTAGTACTGGGGATATCAGGAAAGTAAGTTGGAGATTAGATATAAGTATATCTATACGTGGCTTATTTTTTCACCTTCGAGCCTCTGTAAATATTACGTTATACCGACTGCTAAATAAACCTCCGAAACGCTCCTATTTACTTAATCGCTTGCATTTTTTTTTAATCGGACAGTTTATATCAATTCCTTTATCTGCACAATTTGTCATTAAACATTTTACTTTCTTGATTAAAAGGAACGTCGCGTTGTCTTGTTTGCTTTTCTATTTTTGGGCCTGAAAGTCCGTTCGAGCAGAGAGAGAAAAAAAAAGGTTGAGACTCCTACGCGGCAATTTCTAATTTTTTTTAGTGCCTTTTTCGTTTGTAGATTCGGAAGAGATCTCAAACATGGCTGCGCAAAAAAGATGCAGATCAGTCGGTAATTAAAGAGCTCCTTTTACGAAAACTAGCCCGGGATGATTTTTCTCTGTCATTCGCCTCAACTTATTTGTCATGCTAGTATTGCTAATTTGCATAATTAAGATTCCTCCTTTATCTAAAGAGCGGCTTTTGAAATATTTAAGAGACATTTAAATTATCAATCAGCGGAGATTTTCAATTATCTCGTTTAAGTGTATTCTCGTTTCTCAGTCAAAATCTCATTAGTTTATCTTAAGCTTTTGACCGGACGCGAAACGGAAAAGATTTTGTCGTCTTGCGTGTTTTGTTTTGAGGTAATTATTAAGTTCGTTGACTCTTTTTAATGTAAACTTTTGTCATTTGCTCGGAGAAGCGGACTTTTTACTTAAATTAAAAGGCAAATGGAGAACAAAGTTCTTTAACGCAGATGATGAAACTTCAGGACTGATGAGGTTGTCGATTCGTTCAATGAGTCAAGGATTTTTAGTATTGCGCATAAATAAGAAGGTGCTTGACTCATTAAATCAATCGGCAACCTCATCTTTCAAATTCGAAACGCGAATATTTCGCAATATAAAAATTTACGCCACTTATTCCGCGAATTCTCGTTAAGAAACTCGCGGCCAATTATTGCAGTACAGTTACCCGATTCTTTTAAATGCTTAAAAATCATACGGTTAATTTAACGATAACTTTTATAAAATTCATTCCGCAGGTATATATATATATATTCGGTAACGGTCGATCCTTACTTTTTTTCGCACTTTACAAGGCTCTCCTTTTTCGGAGCTTCCAGGCACTTAAGTACGTCGTTCTGCCAAAGTAAGTACTGACGCTTAACAGGCATTTCTCAAAATTAAAACTCTCATGCCAACCGGTGTAAAAGGCTTATTAAAAAACATTTTCAAACTTTTCGCATACCGAAGCAAAAGCACATCAATAATCCGAAAATTTACTTTCTCAAAAATTGCTCGTGTGCACCTCTTAAAAACCCGCCGCTCCCGGAAGCATTCCAGAAAATCTCCCACCGAGATCTCTCTCGACGGCGCCTCGTAACCGTTTCCATTAACACCGACCTCTTCGCCGAAAGCTTCCCCTCGCGTCCCGTTACGAGTGGAGTCCTTATCGCTTATCCGCGAAATTGATTACGCGCATGCGCGTTCATCGCGCGTCAATCCGTTTTTATCGGCGCGGGCCCACGCCGCTGGTCTCGCTTAAATTTATTCCGGCGTTAAAAAAGATTCGCCTTTAATTACGAGCCCCGGCCGGAGATTTATGCGCAAGCAGAATTCCTGCAGGGGGAGGGGGAGGGGGGGGGGGCGAAAAAACCGGCTTTCCTTCGGCAATAAGCGCGACAAAGTTGCACTAATCGCAACCTCTTTTTTAGCGCGCCGCGCGGAAAAAGAAAAGTGTCTCCGAGCGATATCTGTTGCTTTTTTTCTTTTTTTTTTTCTTTTCGATCCCTTCCGCTCGAAAGTCGAGAGTCGCGCGGTTATAGATTCCCGATTGGCCAATTTCGCCGCTGGAAAAATCGGAAGGTGTTTTTACGTATGCTAATGGCTTGGAACTTTAATCAGTCTAACTCGTTGTGCGTTTTTATGGAGTTGTAAATTTGAGTTTCGCAAGACTTTAGAATCTGCAATATATAATGCGCTGTTTAAGGATGAGATTTTGAAATCCGATAGTTATTTTATTCCTTTAGAAACTCAATCGCATACTGGTTTATTGTAATTATTAGTGTATAATATAAAATCTCCTAGCAATTTAATGCGAGAAATAAAATTCTTGTAAACCTAAAAATAACATCGATAAAAAGCGGCCGCCGCTTCGTCAAAAAGTTATATTTCTCATTTCTTTATTATTTTTTTTAATAAACGACGGTGTAATGATCCTTTTTATTCTAATTTAATGCCTCAATAAAATTAGTTTCTCGCACCGGAATTATTGCGCGCTTGCATAACGACACCGAAATAAACAAACCTTCCCCGAGCCGGCCGACTATCTCTCTTTACCGCCGAGGCGACGCATTCCTCTCGCGGCGACTTCGCGCGCTCCTCTTTTTTTTCCGAGCGGCGCGCGGCGCGATACATAAATTACGGGCCCCGCTCTCTCCCCGCTCAGGACGAGGAGAGAGAAGAGAGCGAGAGCGACGCTAAGCGTATTCCTCTCGCGGAATCTTAATTAAGGTTTTTCTGCGGGCGCCTCTCTCTCTCTCTCGGCGGTCGCGTGGCCCGGAAATTGGCCGCGCGCGGGACAATAACAATTACCGGCCTTATCCTTTCTCGGCGGCGGCGGCGTTTATGATCGATACTCGAGAGACAGAGAGAGAGAGAGAGAGAGAGAGTTTTTGTCGCGGCCCGGCCATTTGAATAATTGAGCGAGCATAAATTATTCAATTGCCGCGCCGATCGTCGTTACGCTCGCTGACTGTCTTGTTCGCGGTGATGTCGTTGTTTGTCCTTTTTTTTTGCTTTTGAGGCGCGGATGCTGCGATGTAGCGTTAATTGTGGCGTTTGGTAAGAGCTAACTGTGGATTTACGTTATACGGTGATTGATTGGGTTTTAACATAACGTGGCGTAAATTGCACAGATTTTTTAGATTCTTTTTCGACGTAAAATTCTTCTTTGGGAGTTTTATGCTTGTCATATTGTAGAAAGCGTCGGGAAAGAAGTGCCATTAAAACTATAAAAGGTGGTAATAACAACTTTTACGACCCAAAAATAGTTCTGTATTTTCTGCCGATCCCCTTCCTTTTTTCTCGGCGGGCCGTTTATCTTTTTCAGATCAAATTAAAAACCTCTTTCAAAAAACCGCCTAATTCTCAATAAACTGGATTGCGAAAGCCGGGACCCTAAAGGATTACCTAAAACGGACCGCGACGAGCGCCGACTTTGATTTATTCAAAGGGAAATTCAGCCGATCGTTACAAGACTCGGAGAGCGCGTCGAAGCCTCTCGCGCGCTACTCCTAAATTTGGCCGGATCGCTTTGCGCGCAGAAAGGTGGAGGCAAATTAAGTTGACGTTCGCCGATTTGTTTTTGGAAGTGCGCCGAGAGAGAGCGGGGCCGATTCTGATTGAGATTTATGTGCTCTCGCATTGTGCGTATGGTAATGCGACGGCTAATGCGCCGTCATTATTGCGATTTGAAGAAACACGAGTTGACGTCTAATTTGATTTCGGATGAATGTTCCTTCGAGCGGAGAGAATAGATTAATGTGCGAATGAAAAAATCAATTTTTCAGGATGTCGCGAATAATTAATCGAAAATATGACGAGTTTACGACATCGATCTCGTTTTAATTTGCGGTAAAAATTTCCTCTTTATAAATCCTTTACGAGTTTTTAAAATTTTGTATCCCGCGAAACTCCAAGCTTTTATATGAATATTAAGCGTCTAGATCCCGAGCATTTCCCCGAAACTAAAGCCAATTTACGCCGCCTTTAACCCGGTGAAATACGATAATCCATCGGCGCAGCCTCGACTCCCGAATCCCCAATTTGCGTCGCCGCGGCAACTCTCAGCCCCCCCTTCCGTTCCGCGGCCCCGTCGAAAGATCGCGGATTAGTCGAACGCGAGTTGATGGACGGTGCCGACTTCGGGCAAAGCCGAAAAGAAACCTGTCCGCTCACCGGGGGAGAGAGAGGAGGAGGAGGAACGCGTGTTTTTCGATGTTCCTCGCCGCCTTAATCTCCGCCGGGGATCTCTCCTCTCGGCCTGCGGATTATTAATGAATTTTTATGAAAAATTAGCGAAAGAAGGTCCCCGCGACGATTGACGATTTTAATGGACGGCGACTCGCGAAAAGGCCCGATTTCGGCGGATTTTATATATATACATATATATATTTAGCTGCTTGCGGATGAAACAGATGATAGAGATACGGGGAGATGAATATTTATAATTAGCGACTGAAACGTCGGCGAAAATTATTGAATCGGGGGGATAATAAATATTTCGGGGATTATCTGGAAGTACATCTGCAGCTCGGACGAAAAAAAGGCTTGCGATTAAATAGTCGTTTAGAAATTCGTTTTCTTTTTTTATTGCCGTTTGTGCGCAATACAATCTTGATAATAATTAAAATGTTCAAAAAATTTTATTTATCGCCGAGTTTAATTTGTCTGTTCCAAGTAAATAAAGAAAGGTGGAGCGGGTTAGTTTTAATTAAATGAACAGGTGGAAAAGGTTCGAACTTACGTAAAGAAAAGGATTAGATATGCCGCAATCTGTTCCGACACTCACCTGAAACAAATAAGGATAAAAATTATAAATTTCAGCTCAATTAAGCTCTAAATCGATAATTAACACAATTGTTACGCAACGACTCTTAAAGCTACCAATAATCTATAATAAAGCCCCCTTATCCTAATCCTTAAACAAACTTGCCAAATTGACGTCTTAACGACGAAATAACCGATTGTTCGGCCAAGAATTACCCACATTATCATCGGCCGACAGCTTTCCAGCCGGTCGAGCCGTCTAAAAAATCGCCGCTTACGGGGATAATTACGCGCGTATCATAGGACAAAAGCCGGCAGAAACCCGCGCCGGCCATTTACGGTCGGCGTTGGCCGCCGCAAAAGGATGACCAACTCTCTCTCTCTCTCGCTCGGGGAAAGAAGTCGAAGCATTGCGAATGAGACACAAATCATTTGCGCGCTCGCGCGCGAGTTTAAATCCTTCCTTCCTTCCTTCCCCGCCGCCGCATAATATATAAATCGCGAAAAGGAAACTTGCTAGGCGCGCTTTCCTACCCACATGTATATTACGCCGGGCTCTAAAAATAAAACGCGCTCGAGTGACTTATATACGGGGTAGAGCCCCATAAATAAGGGGAACATTGCCGCGCGTTTCCTCCGATTTTTCGGCAGGCGGTTTTATACGGCTCTCCGCGCTGCGTTCTCGCGATGCGATATTTACTCCTGCATAATTTAGTTGTTTATTCCGCCCGGGCTTTTAACGTCGCGCCTTACCTTCGCTCGAACGCTCAACTCGGATTATTAAGATTATGACGCGCGCCGGCTTAATTAAAAGTTTTACGGCCGCTGTGCGATCGTTGTTTATTGGGTATAGCTCTCCCGACGCGAAAGTCCTCGGTGGATTTATACGGCTTAATAGATTGTCTAGGACTAAATTACAAGATGCAAGACGAGCAATATCCCATAAAGCGTCGAGATCGCGAACGGTTCCGATTAGGTAAATTTACGCTTCGGCCGATAAACCAGAGGGAGAGAAATTTACTAACTCGAGCTGCCTCCGGCCCACCTTTTACTTCTGTTTACTCCTCGTAGTCCCGAAACGTCGATGAACGGGAAGAAAAACAAAATATAATGACAGGGTGCGCGGTAATTCTCCCCGCTTAACACTCCGGCGAATCATCCAAGGGGCCCCTCTCGAGAGAGTATTCGGGCCCCGGCCGCAGAGGAGCTGCTACCGCCATTACGCCACTCGGCCTCATTAAATCCATTACCGGCGTGACTCTCCCGCTTTGTCAAAGCGGCGCGGCGCGGCGATCCCATAATTTCCCTCCCCGTATATACCGAGAAAAGTGGCGAATGCGCCGCCGAACAGCTGACCTTGAAATTGCAGCGCGCCGCAACGGGCAACACTTTCACCGCCGCGGCGGCGGCGGCGGCGGCGCGGGGCATCTGCGCAACAGTTGGAAAGGCCGAGGAAGAGCAGCAGCGGCAGCGGGAGCAGTGATTTCATGCAGGTGTGATTTTTCGAGCCGCCGCGGGATTAACGACTGCAGAAAAGTGCCGGGAAGGAACGCGAGAGAGAGAGAGAGAGAGGCTGCGAGATGATCGTAATGGCCGCCGAGGATATAAATCACGCTCTGGCCCGCTTTAATATGCATGGCGAGGATGCGCCAAGACGCTCGGCGCAAGAGCGGGGAGGAGAAACAATTTAGACGCGCTTAAGGATATATTAGCGCGGGCCGCTGCTGGCAGTCGTTTACTTCGCGTGGATGCTTTTTCTTTCTTCGAGAGCTGCAGGTTTTTCGAAAAATTTTTTGTTTTTCACCAGTTCAATCGTTTTCTGGAGAAGAGAAACTGGTAAATAATGGGTTGAAAAAAAAGAATGTATACATCCATTACGGGGCATCGACAGGGGAATCAAATATTGACCAGGAAAGATTGCACACGTATATATAGTCGCGTAGCTCGCAGTGTGTTTTCCTTCTTAAAACGTTCGGCTAAATCTTAACGATCCAAAGTACGTTTTCAATTTACTTATTGCCGCGGCGGAGGAATGTCAAAAAACTGCATTCCTCGCGGAATGCGCGCATTTAACAAATCTTTCAATTAATTGTAATCGCGCAACAAATTTTAATGGCCCGCCGCACTCGGAAGCTCTCTCTGGTACAAAACTTCGAAAACGACGTTTTAACGCTCGAAAAACGAAAGCGGAAAAAAGCCATATTTATAACATAATCCTAAAAAACGGCGCTCTCTCTCTCTCGCGGCACTAAAAACCCGTATCAGAAGCAGCGCGAATTCCAGGCGGCAGCGGCGGCGGCGGCAACAAATTCCCTGGCGGCTTTTTACCCGAAGCGGCGACCCTCCGGTGGAGAAAAAAAAACAGCTTTTTATAACCCTCGCCTAGGATACATCCACCGGAGCCTGGTTCTAACGGGTTCGCCGCCGCCGTAGAATGCGGATTACGAGTTCTCCGATGCTTCGCCGAGCGGCCGATAGGTGATGCTGCGGCGCCTCTCGATCCTTCGGACGTCGACCCCGAACGACGTTCTTATATCCTCCGGCACGCGAGAGAGCCTCTCTCTCTCTCTCATTGTCGTACATTCTCAATCATGCGACTTTACACGGGTCGAGATAGAAATCCTCTGTCGCGGGAATGCGCCGAGATCGTTGCGCAATTAGCAGATGCGCCGTTTTGGCGAGGGGACGCAAGGGAAATCGGCGTTTTGCGCGCGCGCACGCGGGGAAAAGCGTTGTTGCGTGCCGATGAGCGAGACGCTCACTTTTCGCGCGGCGCGACGGGGCAAAAAGCCGGGATCGCGCACAAAGTGTGCTGCCGATATTGCTTCGGGAATGGCACTCGAGATGCAGCGGCTAATTTCGTCGAGTTTTGGGCCGTTGAAAGCGCCGAGTAAAAGTTGAGAGTCGCCATTTTTGCGATATTAAACTTTCTTGCGCAATAACGAGAGGCTAAAATTACCGGTTTTCAGGTAAAGCGCCGTAAATCAAGCCCTTATATAACTCTAATACAATTTTCAAGTGACCTCAAAATCGGCCGCATAAACTTGCCTACGTAATTTACGACATTTCTAAAAACTTTTCAGGCCTCTCCGCCGACCTCTTGCATAACGCGGGCATAAACAATGGCGATTGAGATTATTTATACATTGTATAAAATCCGCCGATTCGCCGAGTGCGAAAGCAGCGGTTGTACAGAAACGCAAATAAAGCATACGGCATATTGCGGCCGTTTACACAAATCATTAGCTCGAGCACTTCTCTCTCTCTCTCTCTCTCTCTCGAAAAAAGGCGATGGAAATAAAATCTCCTCCTGGAAAGAAACGTTCCTCGGAAAATTGCGCAATTAAAAACAAACGGCGGCTCCTAACGAGGAATTTGCAAAACAGTGTGTATATATAATAACGTATATACGCGCGGCTGAAATGAGCAGTTGTCCGCGTTTCGCTGTTATTTGAATAAACACGCGCGAGGGGAAGTCCCCATTACTCGGCTTTTTCCCGCAGAAGCGCCACGCCGCGTTCCGCGGGATAAATCCGCGAGTGACAGTATAAGACGTCTTTTTCTGCTCGATGGAGCATTAAGAGTCATTTGTAGCAGCCTTAATTAGAAACCGCGAGAGAGAGAGAGGGAGAGAGTGGCCAGGTCTCGATTTCCGGAGCGCGACAACGCTAACGCTTCTCCTCTTCTCTCCTCCCCCCACCCCCCTTTCTTTGCCGAGCCGAGAAATAAATTGGACTGTAACTTTTATTAACAATGATCCCGGCAGGATAAGACAATGGAGGATTCCGAGAATTTTCATTAGCCTCTGTGTGTGCGCGCGCGTGGATATTGAAAATCGTAAATTTTTATGGTTATTGAAAATGATGTAGGCTCTCCGCTTTAGAGCCAGAGCTGTAAAAATGGCTATTGCCTCTAAATAATCCGCGCGGAGGTCGCTTCTAAAATGACAAAGCTTTTATACTTTACAATTATTGCTTCTTTTTCTATTAAAGAACCTCGCGCAGTTTGGAGCGAACCGATTTAGATCCCCCCCCCAGATAGACGGAGCGTTTTACGATTAGCTTTCAATTATGCCGCGCGCGCGGATTTCTGAAACGTGACATCATCGGAGAGAGAGCCTCTCGTAAACTCTGGAGAGAGAAAGAGGGATATTCAAATCCTTTTTTTCCCCCGAGCGTCCAATCAACGTCAGTCCACCAATTACGATACAATGTCTCACTCGAGCGAGATACTTTTTCCGATATCCCCGGCAAAACTGCAGTTTCCGCTCGTCCTCTCCTTTTTTATCGAGCCTCCCTCCCCCCAAGGAGAGATCACATCCTTGTCGCTTCCTCCGGAGATTCCGTGATCGCGAAAGTGAGGACTTCCGGTCGCGCGTCATTGCGCCCGGAGATCGAGAGAGAGAAAGGTGAAACCTCTCTCGGATATATACGTATATATTTGCCTCCGCGGCGATCTTCGCTCCGGTAAAACAAACTCCCGAGGCCTAATGGAGGCACGGGCGGCGCGTTTTTTCTCTCCTTGTCCCCGTTCGCCGCGGGTTTATGACAGTTCCACCGTGTAAGCTAATACGTGTGTGAGCCTCTCGCTGTTTTTCAAGGAATATACTCTCTCTCTCTCTCCCGCGGTCCTAATCTCCGGTAATTAGGTGGACGCTGACGTCACGTCGCGTAACGAGCCGCGGCGGAATATTATATGTGCACACACACACGTTGGCGCGCGGACGATGGAAATCGGCCGTTTTTCGGTGGGGAATCGATCGCGCTTAGCATTTTTTGGCCATTAGTCGGTGCGCGCGCCTCGCCGCCTATGTAAATTCGGGCCTTAATACAAAGCGACGACACGACGAAGTGATCAATGAGCTTTTCTCCGAGATGACAACGTAATTCTCCGGGCTCGTCTGGCATGCGCGCGAGACTCGCCGCTGTCCCTGTACTCGAATCATCGCGCATAATGAAGCCACAATGTCGCGAGATATATGCGACACGGGACGGCTCGGAGAAGCTGTGCCCGGCGGAATTGGGATGTCTGGCGAAAAATCAATTTTTTATCTCGTCTATCGATCTGCTCGTCTTTTGCGCAATTAGTTTATTCGTATTTAATTAAGGAGATATCGGGGCTAATTTTAGATTTGCCTATCGGAATGTTCTCTCGCTCTGATAAACGATAAACAGGTTTATTGAAATTCGAACCGTTTATTTAGCTTAGTATCCAGTATTGCGTTCTCGGTTCTCCCGATCCTTCGAAAACTGTTTACTTCCAAATTCGAACGTAAAACAGTTGATTATTTGACATTCTTTTTTAAACCCACAGGATCCCCTTTGTTTTCCATTCTCTCAAAAATTCAAACGCGAACACTACGCTCTCCCGCACACACAGACACACATACACACGCAAAGTCACGCATTCTGGAAAGGGACGGCAGTTTTCTTTCAGGCGTTTTCAGGGTTCTCGGAAGGCCCTAGGCGCGCAATTAAGATTTATCGTTGCGCCGCCGACGGCATTCCGAGCGAGAAGGAGAGCGATCGCTGTTTACCGAGAGCCCGAGCTGTGTATTATGCCCTCTTTTTTTCTCCTGCTCTCTCTCTTTCTCTCGCTCTCTCGCCTCGCAGCGGGCCGCGGGTCAGGATCCAAGCGCACCTTGGCGTCGATCTACAGCGCCGCGCGGCACGGTGTTCGGCGCCGGGGGCGGGAGGAAACTGGAGGAGGGAGATGGTAAGGAAGAGCATTTCTTACCGACCGACGGTGTAAGATTGCGGCCTTTGCTCTGGTGGTAGTGGCTGCAGATTGTGGGGAGATGGAAAATCTGTTGGTTTAGAGACGTTAAATTTCTTGATTTCTTGTAATCTAAAATGTGGTTTTTTAAAATATTGTGATTAGATCCAAATTTTTTTTAGCCCTGTAGACGCATAAAATTCCAAAAGGTTTCCAGGATGTAATCCTGTATGTACATTTATTAAAAATAATTGAAACAAAATATTTCAAGAATTTGCAGCAAGTAGACGCTGCCTGATTCATAAATTGTCCAATTCATGTTTGTCAATTTTGTTTTGATTAATCTTCTATATTAAATAAACTTAAATAAACAAACTGGTGCAGGTATATTTAAAAAAATTATCAATTTATTTAACCCTAAGTTCAACAGCAATAAAGTCTCAACCACCAACCACCGATATACCGATCAAGAAATCTTCAAGACACCCGACAGGTATACCACCTGAGAAAGCAGGTAAACAGCTCCTTCCGATCCCCGATCCGACACCGAACGTCGGTAAAATCGTCCCCTTCGTTCTCTCAGGATCTACAGTCCGCAGGATCGAAGAAGCCATATAACCCGCGACAGGACACTCCGCTCTCGCGATCGAGAGCGCAAGACGTAACGGGCCCCTTACCGATGGAGCCAAAGCGCGTACAAGGCCCTTACGAAATCCCGGCGTTGCATGCGCGCCGAGATAACGAACTTTTGCGAAAGCGAAAGTGCACTCGGCGCGCTTAGCGAGGCAATCCCCATCGGGCTTCGCCGCCGATTGGAATCTCCGGAGGAAAGGCTGCGCGCGCCTGAAATTTATACGTATTGTGGATTTGTTCCTTCGCGAAACGATTGATTTGTACGAGGCTGCTTTGCGAAAGAGGATTCGTTGTTTAGCTTATTAGGCTCTTTTTGCTTTCAGCTGCTTGGGGATATCGTTGGCTTTTGAAAATATCGCGTATTCTTTAAACGTTCGATACAACTTGTTTGACTCTTGGATCGAGCAATTTAAGGCACGTTTACGACATTAAAATGATTGGCAATACAATTTTAAGAATTTACGTAACCGATTTTCCTCCTTCCCTCGCATTTTCCAGATAGTATCGCACAAATCTGTTGTCATAATTCCACAAACTATTACGTTCTACCAGTAATATTAAACACAATTAATTATTGATAACAACCGAACGAAACGTCCATCCAAACAAAAACAGAAGCGATCGCGGCGATAAAAGACGACGCTTGACAGTCTGCGGTATGCGCCTCCATTCGAACCGATCTCTAGTCGGGCGCAATTTCGCATGCAAATATCAGCCGGAGCCGAATGGGCCGCGGCGCGGCACAATGAGCAAGATCACGAATCCACTTTGAATTTTCCAGCCGGCCAGACGAGACCGTATAACAGTGCAGATATATATCTCGACGAATAAACGGCGAGCGCTATATGAGTAATGAACTGATAACCGATTTTCGCTACCGACTATATCCCGGGGCTCGTTTATTATCGGCTCGGAATTTTTTCAGCGTGCGTCGTGTGTTTGCAATCGATGTACGTTGGCGATGCGTCGCGCGTTTATTCAAGTATACATAAATATCGCTAATGATCGATAAATTTAACGACTCATTTCATAACACCTTAAACCGCGCGTTCCGCGCCGATCGATATCGATCGATAAAGGAATAAAGAAAAGCCACCGGCCGTGAGCAATAAAGTCAACATCAAACAATACCGTCGATTCACGTCAAACGCTCGGAGCTTTTTCCACTCGGCCTGCGGGCCGCCTCTCCCATCGGTTGTTCCGAAAAACGCTGCCACACATTGCGCCAACTCTCGCTCCGGGCCCCGGAGACAGCATAGAAAAGGCCGAAAAACATTGGACAATGGCCGGCGGCTGGGTTTTCGCGTCCTCGGCGCGCCGCCGCCGCGAGAGCGAGGTAGGGCGTCACGCTCGAGGTGCCTCTCGAAGGAAGCCTAGAGCGCGCGCGCGCATGCGCACGCGGGAGCGCCGTTTCGTCAAGTCCGTGGTGCCGACCTCGTTGCCCGCGGATAAGATATATAGGCAGGCGGCGAATTATCGGCCGCGCGCTCGCGCACACCTGTTGCGCGCGGGAGGTGCGATTTCACCTGGGCTTTTCGGCGATCGGGCTCGTTTGGCTGGTGCGAACGATGTGCCTGCGTATTTTACGGCGTTGAGAGAGTGGTCTTGTTTCGTGCCGTACACGAAATATATACATAATTGATTGATTGTATACTTTTAATTTTCATCTCCTTAAATATTAGCGTATCGAGTATCCGCCGCGATTCTAATCGATCGCCTAATCGCCTCGTTGCATATCCAAAAAGCCCGGCTCATTGTCTGCCTTTTTCCAGTTCGCTCCGCGGTTATTTTTCCAAAACCGGTTTCTATCCGAATTTTAATTCCGAAACAATAGGCAGCCGCGGCGACTCTCCTCTCCCGAAGCGCGCGCCGATATTCCTCTCGGCGGGGCTGGGAAAGTTCGAATCTGGACTCTCGGCTGCGCTCCCAGTTCTCTCTCTCGCGCCATTGTCTCCCCTGCCGCGCGTATTATCAATCGACTAGTGCAACATTTCTCGCGCGCGCGCGCCTTGTGTGTGTGGGAAGCTTATGTGTGCTTACTTTCTTCGCGTTTTCGCGAGGCTCTCGGCAGCGGCGGCGGCGGCAGCGGTGCAACAATGGCCGCTTCGGTCTCGATCGAACGCACCCGCCGATCGGGTTATAAATATATGTGTGGCGGCGAATCGGGGACGAGGGAGCTAAGCGCGGAACAATGAACTCGTTCAGCGGACACATGCGATATACGTAATGGTTATTACGGTAGCAGGAGCCGCCTGGAGAAAGGAGCTGGAAATTTTATGGATGGTTAGAGTCGAGATTCGAGTCGGGGAAGATCGCGACGATAGGACGACTGCATTGTTGCCGAGCTTCAATTATGATTTTCGAAATGGTTAATTGAGAGAGCGAAGGGCGCGATTTTTCGGTCGCCGCGGCGCGAGATTTAGCCGCGAGATTGCGCGCTGACGAGCGGCTTTTCTGGATGTAAAAGCGATTTATAATGAAGATAATGATTTTGAACGTTATTTTAGCTGCATTTTACAAGGCCGGCGGTGTCGGAGGCAGTAATTATTTTACCAACAAAAGGAGTCATCTCGGGCACGGCGCTCGAAATGACGTCTCCATCGTCGGCGAGGTGTATGATTTTAAATCAAGGCTAACGACCAGTTAATGCTCGGTGAACGACCGGCGTCGCGTGTGATAATTTTCGAAAGTAATTTACGAAAATTCGGCCCGAGTCGCCGATTCGGCCCGAGAGCCTCGCCGCGCCTCGCCGCCAGATCCAAAACTATCCGCTCTTAAAAAGCCACGAAAACCGCTCCTCGAGATATATCCCCGCTTCCTTGCGCTCCCTGTAATTAACCGGCCGCTTAAGAATTAGGGTATCGGTCAGCCGAAACGATTAATGCCGAGAGAGAGCGCGATGTTTATCCTGTTACGAGGAGGCCGCCGCCGCGCAGACCATCTGCCGCTCTTCGCTGCCTTCTTTCGATCCTCGATTCCCGCGGGGCCTTTTTCTCACGCGACCGTTGTCGCAGGATCGCGGCACCACCGCCTCGCGAGACGGACTTTTAACGACGAGCCGCGGGGCCGAATCTAAATGTGTACGACATCTGCTTGTGCGCGAGCTTCTTGTTTGCGCGGGGCAAACGTTTTATATTGTACACTGTTCCAGCGGCGGTGTGACAAGTGCGCCCCATTGTTTCGTAGACGGGGATATCGCTTCTTTCTCCTGCTCGATTTCACGTTCGTTATTCGAGCGACTCCGTTGAGGATAAGTAAATAATAGAGATTCATACATGATATATACTTAAGGTGAAGTATCTCGAGAGGCTATATGAATGCATGAATTACCGGCGTATCACTCGTTCCTTATTTTCCTGATCCGGATCTGAATCAGTGCGATACAAAAAACTCGCTTTTCGGCACGTGAAAATATTTAAGCAAGCTAATTACAACGCTTACGGAGCACGTATAAATATTCATAACACCGAGCCGCACTTCCTCGTCCAACCAGATTCTCGAAACCAGCGACGGAAGGAAGCACCTGAGGCGGGCCCCGAAAAAATCTCTCCGACCTCGCAAGCAGTGCGCCCGAGAGGTCGAAGGGCGCGCCGAAAGCCCCGCAGCTGGCCGTCCATCTCCGTGTATATAGGAAGGTGGGCCGCCGCGGGGACCATCTGCCGCCTGCAGGTTCCGCGCTGCGCTCCCCGTCTTGAGGAGAGAGAGAGCAGCACCTTGTCGCTGCTCGATCGAGGGGAACAGACTCTCGGGCGTCTTGTTTCTCCTGCTCGGCGGCGAGAGAGAGCCCCCCGCGAGTATCGCGTGTCGCGCGCAGGATCTCCTCTTCCTCCTTTTGCGCGAGGCGGCGGCGGCGGAGTCTCCCTCGATCGACGGTGTATTATCGTGTCGCCCGGCTTTCAGCGCTGCTGAATGCTGCACTGCCGCGATCTATATAGGAGGACGAGGAGAGTGCATCGATCACGAGCGGAATAACCCGTTTCTATGCAGCGTCGTTATGCGACGGATGCGATGTAAGATAATGGATAGAGTATCGCTTGTGAGGCGATGGGGTTTTTCATTCAATTACGCTGGGGTTTAGGTTGGGAGCCTCGGCGAGAATTACGCAGTTACGGAGTTTGAGAAAGTAGTTATACGTTGGTTCATGGATTTTGATTAAACTTTGAAAAAGACAAGTCTAAATTTCCATATATATTTTTTTTAACCGTAACTTTTGTCTAAAGAAATAAATCTCTGCCGTTATTATTAAAATGGAGTAACAGAATTTGCATTCTTCCGCGATGCTCTCCTTCTCGAAACCTCTAACGCTCCCTTATGTTAAACAAATTCCGCGCCCGTTTTCGGACGCACCGCCTTGCAGATGCAAATCCTTTTGAAAACTCCATCCTCGGCGGAGAGAGGAGTCACTCGAGCCCGGAGAGAGCCATTTTCATATCGCACGAGAAAGAAGCTGGCGGCGTCGCTCGGGGAGCCGCGACGAGGGGCGACAGGATGAGCCACTTAATCCCACTTGGTTCCACACCACCTGTCCTTTCCGCTTTCCTCCGGGGCCCCTTCCGCGTAACGCATCTCGCCGATCGGAAGTGCAGATAAGATTTCCGAGGGAGACGCGATTGCGGATAGATCGACGAGAGGTATTGTTGTTGCCTGTCCCCCCTCGAGAGATGTCCCTTGGCCGTGGGGTCGGGAAAAGGGTTAGATTAAATACGGACCGCCGAGATTTCCTGGATGCGAGAGCTGGCGGTTAATTTTTTTTTTATATAAACTTCCTTCGACGAGGAGCTGCTTTTGCGTCGTGGAAAAAAACGGAGGAAAAGTTTTTGTTATTCGCGAGGAGCCTTAAATTGGACTTTTGTGTTTCTCGATACTGATATTTGCGTGCTTCGCAACTATTACTTTGTTTCCGAGTGCTGGAGTGTGTGGAATTCAATGTCCACACTATGCTGAGTCAAAGGGTAACGTTTCAATTGCGAGCGACTGCTGAGAACCGAGCTGATCTTACATTCTTCAAACAAATTAACAAACTTGACACCTGTCCATCTACCGAATATTTGAGGATATCACTTTTACCGCCACGGACAATGTGTACTCGTGTGTCGTCTCAGTTTACGAGAAAATTTTATTTAAACTATTTGCCTTTCGACGCAGTTCCAGCAACCAATGATCACGCGACATTTTTATCCACTTAAATAAAGTTTTACTCGCTTCTATTTCCGAAAAATAAATTGAACCACCTTTCTTTTTCAATTCCGTCTCCAAAACAGCCCCTCTTTGCATTCCGTTGGAAAGTCCCCCAACAAACAACCACTCACGTCTCCCGCGAATCGGTGGTGAAAACATCCCGAGGATCAACAAATAACTCCGCCGCAGTATTTATTATCCAGACTCTCGGCGACTCGCGCGGCAACCCAATATATCCCCCCCACTCCCGGAGCCCGATACCTTTTACATAACGTCACCTTCGTCCTCGGTCCCTCGCGCTCCGCTGATCGTCTCGGATCGGATGGCACGAGATATTTACAAAATATATAACAAAACGCGCCGGCAATTAAGCAGCGCGCGCGCCGAGGAAGTCGGCTCTCTCGCGCTTTCTTTTTCGGCGCGGGCTTCCGATCGGGAAGGGCACCCGATGTGTGGCGTAAGTACCGGTTCCCCCGGACATCGGGGACACGCCGGATGATCGCGGACGGGGTCGTGTGTCGCGTGCGCGCGCCTGTGTATTTTGGTAATTACCGCGCGGGGGTATTATGCGCTTTTTCGACGATTGTATATTGTACGGAGTTTATTGGCTCTCGGTGCGCACGTGCCGGAGAAAGTTGTCATTTGGGCTTTTGAAGTGTTTGTTTGGTGTATGGAAATTTCGACAATGTAAGGTGGTCGTTTGCGTATTCGGGCGGAAATTGAATTTTTTTACACTTCCTTTCTTTATTTTAGCCTGTATTTTATTTTTTCGCCCGAATTTTGGATATATTTAGTTAAAGTTTCGACAGTCAAATAGTTTGTTTATATGAAAAAATAAATCGGTCGATGTTTCAGTATACGTCTCATTTTTATCCCATCAGCATTATTGAGCAATTTCGAAAAGGTTAACAACACTCCAAGTATTATAATACGCGGCTCGAACCCAATTTTCCTCGTTTGAAAAAAAAATTATTTCAACGAGAACGACGCTCGAGCAATCACGCACAAAGAGAGCGCGCCGATTTCGAGGAACTAAATAACAGCGCGCGCGTCGTAAAAAAAAATTTACAAGAAATTAGGCCCGTGTGTCGGCGTTTCCCGCGGACAAAAGCGACCGCGCGCGCAATCAGTATATCCGTACGCACTTAGAGGAGAAAATCCGGCAATTAGCGCAGTTTTATCTATACGCGCTGCGCGCCTCCGCCAGAAGCCGAGTCGCGTTCGACGTGACGGAATTCGCGAACGATGCAGGATTTCGATCGGAGCTGCTTCGGCCGCGACTATCGTTCGCGCGAGGTCGAGGCAGACGCGTATACGTCGAGGAGCGCGTGCGCGCGCGATTTCGTTCGAACGGATCGGCTTTCAGTCGAGCGTGGACGAATGCGAGAGGCCTGCGGTGTGGATGAGCTCGGAGGAGAATTCGAGAGAGTTCTGTTTTTAAACTTTTTAAATTCATTCCTTGTCGGTCGATATATTTTTACGCTCGTTTTACACCGGGATCGGGTTTTTTTTTAATATCGGAATATGTCTGTATGTAATCGACGTTATTTTTTATGATAACGAGCTAAAGTGGATAATTTTGAGTAAAAATAAATTATGCTTTCAAAATGTAATTTTTAAGAAAATATATCCGAGAATTCAAATTGCTGATTTCATTATAAGTGCATTAAAATAATAACGTAGATAATCATAAATTAAGTTTCCGAGTAACGAAAGGCTAATTTCTTCATCAGAAACGCACGATTTTGTAACTGTACCGCTCGTATCTCCCATATTTATTATCACTCGCGCACGAACGAGAGAACTCATTGCGCCTAATTACCCAAATCACCGCGGCGTTTCCACACCTGTATAACTATACCCGCGCTCTCCCCGCAATCATCCGCGCGCAGAATTTTCTCCCATACCCGGGAGCTCGACCGATCGATATAATACCATTTTTACCTCGTCGATCATTTATCGGCTTCCGTTCCGCGAACACCGATCAGCGGCGGCGAGCGAGATATTTCTCTCCCGTCGATCGCCGCGGCTACCTCGTATAATAATCTGCGTAGCGTTTTCTTCCACCGTCGCGTTTCATCTTCTTGCCGCGGAGGATCGGCCCGCAATGTGCCTTCAATTATACGCGCCGAGAGAGAGAGATGCCGGGGCTTCTTTTTTTTCTCGCGAGCACGTCGACGAGCGTGCATGACTCGTCGGCTCGCCGCTCCCCTCGAATGGCTTCTTGTTCGCGCATTAACGAGTGCGGAGATGTGATTTTTTTGTTTCGAGTGCATAACCGTTCGTTATATTCAATTACGAAGTCGGGAAGTACGTCTTCGATAAGGCTCACGTGACTCATTGGGCGATTTTTTTAATTGGATGAATAGCACTACGATAGTTGTCCATCATTTTTTTTAAAGTTTCCTCCTAACTTGCTATTTTTGCAATATGAAACAGTCCGATAGCTAATCACACTCTTTGTTCTCCTAGAAACCGTGAAACATCAAAATAATCTAACAGGATGCTGCAGCAAAATAATATATTTCTGAATCATTTGCTCTATTGTACCCTCGTCCACAATCTGCTCCCATTGTCCGGCTATCAATGACTTTATTAACCTCAGCGAGAGAGTCGCGTCGATAAATCTCTCGCACCTACATCGCGCTCTCTCCGATATACATATATACAACCGTCGTCGCGAGCTGGACGCAGCGCGCGCCTGTCCGCTTTCAGCATTGTCTGAAACAAAAGGCCGCGCTCGATTACGTTTTGCTCCATATACTCGCGGCGACGGCATTCATGCCAGCCCGCGAAGAGAGATCGATTGCGTCTCGGTGCGCGTAATCGACACGCATGCGAAATTGCGCGCCCACACACGCGGGACTCGCGTTTCTCTCTCACTCTCTCGATTCGGGCCTGTTTTTTCGGCCGATGGGATATTGAGCGCGTTTGCGCGAGGAAAAAGAAGGAGTCGCGCGTCTCCGGGGCGTCGATCAATTGGGGCTTTCGAGGGTGAGAAAGTGCGCGGGGGCTTTGAGTCCTTTGTCGGCGAGCGCCTTGAGAACTGCGGATACGATTGTCAGCTGTACTGCAAGGTGTGCTTTTGGACTATTCAATAAGAAGAGAGCATTTTGAGAAGTATAATATTAACGGTTTGCAAAGTTTGGCCAAATGGATTTCGTTCAAAAATAATATTACTTTTTAAAGTTTCAAACCCGTTCAAAACTGTTTTAACATAATTCTCACACAAAAAAGTTATTTTAAATTTTAAATTAAAAATAAACGAAAAAACCAACAAACGCCAGTAAAAAATCAATCCTTTCTCCCACCAGAGATTCGAAAATGACTACGCAGTTCAATCCCCCTTCCTCGTCCCACCTTTCTCGAAATCCAAAATGACAGCGAATCAGAGGCGCACTAAACGCTCGGCGAGCCCTTCCACGTACACGTGTACAGATCGTAAGACACACGCGGCAGGCCATTACACGGGAGGAGGTTCAGGTGGCCGGAGAAATCGGCCCGTAAGTAAAAAGACGGGCGTAGGCAGGGAGAAGGCTCGGCAAAAAAGGGGTAATACGACGGTAACGCGAGTCGACGTGAGAACGGCCGCGGAACGAAAAGTATATATATATAAGAGACGCGGGGAGAGGAGGATATTTCTTTCTTGCTGCCGCTCTCTCTCTCCCTCTTCTAGAGATTAAAGTTTCCGTCGATACTCACGTAATTGACGACGGACTAACGTCGGAAGGCCGCATTATATATATCTTGCCGCAAAGTGATTTGCCGGATTCTCTTACCTGGAACAAAAAAACAAAGATGGACGTACCGTTAATTCAGAGCTACGACTTTTTCCAAGCCTCTTTCGACGGCTTAGATTCATCAAAACTATATTGCTTTCCGTGCTTTTAATTAAAACGATTCTTTACTGGAAAATAATTGCGCCGTGTTTTGCTCTCTTTTTGTTAAATTATTGCCTCGATGACGGAGCAAAGGCTTGGATAAATTTCTATTTGCTTTCGCGTTGTAAACAATCAGTTTAACTAGTCGGTTGTTAAATTTCTACGATCGCGCCAGCATTACTCTTCCAACTTTTTGCCTTTAAAATAGGCAATTAATCCATCACAATTAATATAAAGCAAACAAGCTCCTCGACAGCGAAAAACTGCGCAAACATAAAAGCCACTCGCACAATTCACACAGAAAAAGAATCAGGGATAACAGCAAGACAGACCCGACAGACGGTAGCCGGACAAACATATATATATATATCGGTCAGTGCTTGCACACAGTTTCGCACGGCGAAGGTAAACAGATATATCCCTTAGCGGTGCGCTCACGCGCACGCAACGCCGCGCGCACCTGACCGTTTTCGCGGGGCAGCTCTCTACGCGCACACGCCCACGTGTTTTATCTGCCCGGCGCGATCGCGCCGCGGGGAATAGGTGCGAAAAGCGCCGCCGGACGCTTTACGAGCCGCGGCCCGATTGTTTGCGCCGAGAGCGCCGCACTCCCGGGAGGGATCGATTTTTTGTATTGGCGGCCAGTTGAGATATGTAGTCGCTCGTCGAACAGGTGCGATTTGTTTGCTAGAAGTTTTATGGCCGAGTTGATGAGTTAATTTGGAATGTGTTTTGAAATTTATGTATTTTTAAATGTATTTATAAGTAACTTCTTGTTATTTAAAAAAAAAAACAAAATATAAAAGATTGTTTAAAAAACCGTGAATTTCGAGAAGCAATTCCGGCCAACGGAAGGACAGCGGGCCTCATTCCCGACGACAACGCGAGCTGCGCCCGAAGGACGCCTTTTGTGTTACCCAGCAGCGCCGAGGAAGATTTCTATGGCCGCGCATAAAGTCCGCAACTTTCGTTTTTTTTTCCCCCGGGCGTAGTCTCCTTCTTTCTCCGCGCGATTTCAATGTATACACTCCGGAATGAATGGACAAATATTTGATCTGCCGAGCGCGCGCGGTGTCTTCTGCCTTTCGCACGCGTATCGCCGCGCGTTTTTGGTGACGGTTCAATGCCGCTGTTTCGTGATGATTTCTCGAGTGAAAGAGGAGGCGGGAACAATGGGAGCGGAATCGGTGAAGAGTTTGATGTACTAATTTTTCTCGTTTTTTTTATACAACTGTTTATTATTGTTTTGCATCCAAGTGCGGATTGAAAAAATGCTATTTACTATTGGAATAATAAGACACTTATCTAAAATCAGGTTAACGTAAGCAGGGTCCGATCTATTAGTCGATCGAGATTAAAAAGCGTCGGATGTCATTCCAGTTAGATCGAGAAGACCTCGTGCGCCAGTTTAGAATGATAAAACTCGGGTTATCTCTGCTTCGAGCGAAATATAATCAAGCCTCCGCGAGGTGTAATTCCAACGTAAATATAATCGTTATACACTTGACTGCAGGGACATGAAAAATTCACGGAACTCTATCTTAACGCCTCTGTCGACTTGCAAATTTTACGATTATAATTAGCATTGTAAAATTACCCTCTTCGATTAAAGTTTCGCTCATTAAGACTTTATTAATAAAGCTGTCGTTTAATCATTCACCCAGGAAAAATATACCGACACTCCTAGAAATCGCACCTCTTTTTCTCAAAAGGAAAACCAGTTCAAGAGCCAAAGAGCAAAAGCGAAATCTCGGCCCCGAAAAAAATGTAGATCAGCAGGCGCGCGCAGCGGAGGCGTCCGAAAAACTCGTGAAAGTAAAAACTCGTCGGGCGGACCGGGCCGGGTGTAATATCGCGTGTCCGTTGTCCCTGACTTCCGGCGGCGGAAGCCGAAGGTGTACACGGACACGCCGAGGCGAGAGCGTGCACCGACCGAGATGGGCTTCGCGCGCGCATGTATATATATCGCCCGGCTGCTACGCGCGAACTATGCACACAGGACTCGAGAGCACGTGCGATATATATAAATGCGCGCACTTGCGGATGTCGGCTTGCGTAAGCAAGCCACTCGAGGCAAAGGAGGATGCATCGAGCGGGAGTCCGAGGCAGCTGACGGTTATGAGCTTGGCTTTTTTTTTTGTCGAGGGGGAGGTGTCGGCTAATTGGTGGATGGGAAGTAGGTTTCGTGGTTTTCGGGGAGGAGACAGTCTGTTTTAGTTGTGTAAGATCGAATATGTAAGATATGGCTGATTTTCTGAATCAGAATAATAAAACATTGTTTTCTACAAGAAAAAGTATATTTAAATCTAAAACAGAAGGACTTCCTACTGACCCACTTCCAAGCGCGGTAAAAAAGTAACGGCATCCTCTGAATTCCCATTGAAACTCCAAATCGAGCCCTTAATTATTCAAAATCAAAAGCCACCGATAAATTTTCACACCGAGAAACACCGCGTCCAAAAAAATCCCGCGCGCATTCAAAACGGCTCCGACGGAAAAGTTATGCACTTCCGCGGCCCCCGACATTCCCATGGCCCGAGAGCCACCACAGGTGGAAAATTTCACCTGTTGCCTCACTCTCGTTGCCTTTGAATTCCGGTGTGTGCCTCGTAACCCCTTACAGGGCGTCACGCCGGGGCGAGTTTAGGGGGCGAACCGCGGCGCGTTTCCGTCGCAGCTCTCCGGCGCGGGGCTCTCGACGAAACTCGGGATTCCCATTCGGTCGTTATCGTGGCCATCCACCGAGACCCTCGGCTGCAATTACGTCGTTTGCGGGGAAATCAAATTCAAAGCCGTTCCTCGCTGCGCCACTGCAGTGTACGCCTGTTTATCGATGCAGACTTTGTGCGGGGATTGCTTGATTCTGGGAGGGGTTGCGGCGGCGAGCTTATCGCTGGGCCTTCAATTGGGAGGAGGACAATGGATTTTTAAGGAAACGGCGAGAGGGGAGTAATTTCGGGATGTTGGCATGGGAAGGGTCATTTTGGGCTTTCGGTCGTTTCGAGAAGTAAGACAATTTTCTGCGGTTATCAATTAGGTAAGAAACTTTTAACGTTTTGCTTTAAAGCCACATTGTAACGCATAACATATAAAAAATAAGATAAACTTTACTGTCGACGTAAAAACGGTCGTTAATTATTTTAGACGCTTACAATACCATTATCTGTAATAGGCTCTTAATCCCAAGCCACCTAAACTCGCCGCTTTAATCTCCCGACAATGAATTTCCAACAGCCACACTTTCCACATCCATCAATTACATATACCCGCATACACGCACTTCGCACCTGCCCCCCGACCCATTGCAATCACCTCCACGCGGCACAGCTCTGTCCGCGGTAATCGCAGACCAGCAGCAGAGCGGCTCTGTCCATACTCTCCGTCAGTGGCAGCGTTCGCAATAATTTTCGCTGGAGCCGCGTGTGTCGCGACGACGACAACGGTGGCAATTACGCTCGCGCGCGGCGAGCTGCCAGCAGCGGCAATTGAAAGAGGGCAGCTCTTCCATTAGGCTCTCCGCGCGCGCGGCGCGATAAACTCGCGCGCAATTAAAAGCGTGCGAGAGCCGCTCGGCTACCGGTGCCGTTGTCCGCTCTCTCTCTCTCTCTCTCTCTCGGACTATTTCCTGCGGCGGAAGGGCGCCGGTTTAAGGTACACCGATTGTTATGACTCGGCTGTTTTATAAATATCGGACGCGCGCGGGGGAACGCGCCGGAGTGAGCGAAAAAGGGGCAGTAGCCGCTCGATTAATGGGCTGCGATCGGGAGTCGAGGCTAAGAGTAATTGGGGGATTCGTGCCGGGACTGACTGAGCCACGAATACACTTTGTTTGAGCTGCTGCTGCTGCTGCTGCTGTGCGGCGAGGCGATTTCGAGGTTTAGAATAGATTGCTGGATGGAATATTGGCAAAAGTGAGAAATCTTAATTTAAGCGAAATGCGTTTAATTTTAATGCTTCCTTCATAAATTAAACTTTATTGTAATTTAATTAATGATAATCGATTCTCTGATTAATCCCGATGATTATTAAATTCGCGAATGACTTAACAGCTTATTTTACTTAACAGTCATATAATAATATTTTCGAGAAATGATTATTCGAGCAGGAAAATTTTCAAAGTCGCGGTCACATTCTTATCACTGAGCAAATTTCTAAGAATTCTCTGACAAAGACGCTTACGCACGAAACTACGAAAGCACCAGTTCAATTTCATAATCCACCCAAAGAAAAAAAAAAGAAAAAATATAAGTGAAAACCGAACACAACGCCGAAAGTTGCGCAGAAAATTTCAGCTCCGAGAAAGCCATATTCTTCCCGAGAAGCCGCGGCATACGAAGCATTTTGAAACCACCGCTGACCGATCGCCTATCCATACGTGAAATTCAATGCACGCATTAAGCCTGCCCGCGCAATCGAAGAAAATAACCGCTCACCGCACGCCGCGCGCTATAACCCCCTTTATGAAACCCCGAAGAATTTGGCGAAGCGCGCGCGCACGACTTTCACTCGCCGGGAAAGAGGCGCGCGAAAATTCAAAGTGGAGCGGACGTGGCGGCAACTCCCGTACACGGTGATCCTTACAAAGCGCCCGTTTTCGGATCCTCGGTCTCCCGGAATACGTTTGTTTAAGAGGGGAAAAGAAAGAGTTTGACGGATGTCGGAGAGCGCGCGCTTGTTTGCTCGGGCCGGGGGGGAATATTGTTTGGAGGAGGGAATTTTTGTTTTAATGGCGATTAAACGCCGGAAACGTCGGTGTGCGCGCGCGATGCTTGGGGTATTAAAGTGAGATATCGGCTGTGTATTTTTACTGCAATTTGCGCGCCGAGGAATTTGTTATTGTTGGAGCGGCAGTTTGGAGAGCGCGGCGCAATAACAACCATTACGAGCGAGATTGCGGAAAGAATAATTCACGCTCGTTCAACGTTATTCCACGTCTATATATATTGATACCCGTTTGTAAAAAGCACGTTTGTGCAATTAAAGATTGCATAATTTAACAGCCGCGATAAAATCGCGAATAACGCACCAAACTCAGCTGGCCTCCAGTCGTCACTGGCAACCAAGACAAATCACCCGAATGCCACCCCCTCGAAAGGTGGCTCCAACCGCGTCAACGACGTCGAGAGAGAGAGAGAGAGAGAGCTTAGCGCCTCCTCGGTTGCGCGCGCGCCGTGTAATCGTCGGCGTCGAGCGCGTGTTTACAAGCGGGCTCGGCGCGGCCTCCCGCGCATACTAATGAACGCCGCCGGCGCGCTGCGCGTCGCGCCCACAACGAGAGAGACTCCCGTTCGCCGCGCAGCTTACCGGCGGCCGGCGGCTCGCGCCCTTTCATGTCGCCCCGCGCGGAAAAAGAAAATCATCGGCCGCTGAAATTCCACACCGCGGCGGGGATGCTGGGCGAAATAAGAGTGCGGCGAGGGAACTGATAAGACGTGGTGCTTTTGGTTGGAGAGGAGAGTGGTTGGCTGATTGGGAGTGAGAATTTTTGAAATGGCGAGTGATATCGTTTGGTTGGATTGGAAAAAGTTTGCTGGACTACGAGAGTTTGGAATTTATCTAACAATAAGACCTTCGAACCTTCAAAACCTAAAAGAAATACTTAAAACTGTTTATTATTGACAATTTCGTTAGAGCTCGAGTCCACCCACTCCTCCTTCCACAACTAAAAATAGACTTATCACTCGCCGCGTTCAACCCGTCAAGCTCTCCGACGGCAGCCTCGCAAAAAACATGACACAGCCTCGTCGAGTTACGCGACGAAAGAATTCAAGCAGCCTGATATTTTTCGAAGCGTCGTACGATCGTTCTGGGAATATCGCGCGGCGCGCTGCAGCTCGCGCACACACGCACACACACAAACACACACACAGAAACGTCCCCGAGAGAGCGAGCCAGGCCGCGCCGTTTTCATCGTCAATGAAGAACAATTGGCCGTGAGAACGATGCGAAGGACGCGGATCCGAGCTGATGAAAAATCTCGCGCGGTTTTCCCAGTGCGCCGCGGAGAGAAGAATCTTTCCGCGATATCTCTCGTCGGCCTTCTCTCTCTCTCTCTCTCTCTCCTTTTGTTATGTGCGCTCCGTTAAAAGTACAATTAAAAATTAAGGAGCTTTTAAAAGCTGGAGTCGCTAGGCTGTTCTCGCCGTTGGGTCCCAGCTGACTTTCTCGAATCGCTGCACCTTTCCAGCGTTTGCTGTTATGTAAGAGGGGAGAGGGCATTGTTTAGGGAGGATATTTATTATCGCGGATGATATTCGTATTCGTGAAAAGTGATATTATTTCCATAAAAGCGAGTTTTTTTCTTAATTAATGCATTAATTAGTCAGATTAATTGGGTGAAAAGCTGTAACTGCAAATTATTCTTTTTTCACATTTGCGGCGTTTATCTATTCCTGAAAGAAAGTCAGATCTACAAGTTTCTCAATGACCCGAAGAAATTTTCATCATTTAACGCTAAAATCAACTAAAAAGCACCTCGTTAATTTAGCCAGACGTTGGCGCGTCAATTAGCACCCTTTCCTCGCCTACTCCACATTACACAATCACTCGGCAATACTATAACCACGCGGTTTCATTCATAACTTGTATATCCTTCCGCGGTGGATCCTCGCCTTGCGCAACCTCCGGTCACTCGGCAAGGAAACGCATCCGAACCGCAGTTATCGGACGCGAAGCTCCCATAGATCCTCGGACTCACCTTGCCGGTCTCTCCTCGCCGTGCGAATTCGCGCGCATTGTTCTCTTTATTAACGAGCGGGCCCGCGCTTTTTGAATGAAAACGCCGTTTTCCCGTTTAAGGGAATGGACATTGTGCAATTATTGCGCCTGGGATATGATCGTCGGACGGTTTATTATGCGAAAGACGCGATTTTTTTTTTCATCGCGATTCGTTTGTTCGAGCTCTCCCTCGAACGACGAGCGCGAATTACGGAGGTAAGTGTGCAGTGTGCTTTGAATGGATTGGATAATTGTCGGTCTTTAATTTAGCGGAGAAACTCTTCTCATGGTGGAAGGGGGGGATTGGGGTTTGTTGTAAGGAAAGCGATAACTTTTTTAAGATTACATCAGTTACTGTTAATGCCGTTTCCTCAATTAAGGAGAAAGAAATAAAGCATTATAGTTGACACTGGCAGCCAGCATGAGTCGAGACGACTTTAATTTTAATATACAAACTTTCTCCTAACTCCTCCTTTCGTTCTAATGCAGATAATTCAATCGTCTCGCCGTCCCACCCATATATTTACTCGAGAAAAAAAAGATGCAGCCGCGTCCCCTCTAATTAAAATCGAATTCCGCCGGTGAAACGCGGACGTTTTTCGGATACACTTTGGACGACCCGCAGTTGAAAAAAAAAGCCCGCATGCACTCGCGTCTGTATACGTTCGGGTACGGTAATTAAGACGTTTCCTCGATCGACAGAAGGGCGATCATTGAATCAGCGGCGGGATGCTGCCAGTGGAAACGCGGTGAAATTCCGACCCCCTAAGATGTCTCATCCGGTTTTTAAGAGTTCCTATCCGCTCTCGCGCGGCGCCTCTTCTTTCATCTTTTTTTGGTAAATAAACTTTCACGCTCGTTATAACCGCCGCGAAGCTTTTTTTCTGCGGCGGCTGCGGAATTGTTGCGGAATAAAGTTCTTTGATGCGATCGCACGGGGCTGTCGGTCGTGAGAATTCATAGCTCTTTAACTGTTTTAAGTGGCCGTTTTCGAAGGAAGCGTACGGCGGGTTTATGTAATTGATAGTATTTCGAAATCTTGAATATAATTTAGCCGCAGCCTTTGAATTGGAGATAAAAGTCTTGCCGAAGGTTATCGAATCATTGACACCGTTTCATTGTCGAAGACATTGTCAGGTGCAAGGCTTATTTTCTGCTTATTCAAGAAAGAATTGTAACATTAAAATTGTTTTGGTACTCGGCGATGCGTCACAAACAACAACTGTAGCAGTGTTCGATCAGCGCGTTACGGCAACTCGCGAGGAGCTGTGACGTAAAAAGGCGATTAATTAAATTCAATATTCATCGACAGCCGACTTGAGACGATCGACGATTCTTTTTCCGCGCAACGAAACATATACGTTCCTTCGATACGAACTCTCGGGAGGTCGATGGAGTTTATCGTAACGAGTACAATTGCCAATAATAACGAGGCCGGGGAGAGAGAAAGAAGAGCGCGCGCTCGGAACGCCATCGGAATCCTCTCCGCAGGCAGATAAGCTTTTCTTTGCGCGTAATTGAAACGGAGGCTGGTGATTAAGAAATTATATAGCCTCCGCCTGACGTACGGCGGCATTAATCAGTCGGCGTAAGAAGCTCGCTAATTAATAATACATGAGTTTACGACCGGCCGTTTATCCCTTTGTGCTACCTTTTCTTCCTTTGAGAGAGAGAGGCTGCAGTTATGCAGGTCTATTATTGTACGTTTCGAAGCCGGTTCGTCAAGATTTTATTGCGGGCGCTACAATAAAGAGCAGCCGGCACGCGATAGATCGTGCCGTTTAATTAAAAACGCAACGTTCCAATAAAAAAAAAAGGCAAGCCAGAAATTAGCTCCTGCAACAACGGTACTCCCGTCAGCGGCGCCTACAAAAAGCTTCAATTTTCGCGCCGCGCTAAAAATTAGCGGCGTAGCCTCGTCGAGAGGAACAAAAAAAAAAGCGCTGAAACGTGAGAAAATCCGTTCCATAACTCCGTCCGTGATCGCAATATCGAGTGCCCCGATTCGCTGTATACTCTTATCGGCTCGGTGATAAATCCAGCCGACGCCGAGTCCGTGCAGAGCGATCCTCTCTCTCTCTCTCTCTCCTGCGGCGCATACCTGAGTCGGCGCGGTATGCGGAGAGGCGCGTGGGTTCGGGTGTGTACGTACCGGCGCGGCGCGCCGCATGACAATGAGCTGCCGGCCGAATGAGCCCTCGAGAGTTTTGGCCGACGCGTTCGAATTGAGCCGCGAGATTCACCGGATCAACGTGTAGTGGTGTGTAACGAGCTTACTTTGAGTTTTAATGGGACTCGTTCGAATTTTTTCGGGCCGTTTTTTTTTTGTGATGCGCCGGTGAAGTTTCGAGAGGATGTTTTAGATTTGCTGCTTGAAGGGAGCTAAAAATTGTTTTAAAAGTAAATGTAAATAAAAAAAAACGCGTTTTTAACATTTGACGAGATAGAATTTGTGCAGTTTAATTTTAAGACGGTTCAACTTCTTTTTAAGATAGCCTTATCAAATGCAAAGCTGTTACTAATTAATTTTTGACGAGCTGACAAAACGTAAAATTTTCCTGAAAATTAATAAAAAAAAAAGTGACGGTCAACTCTCGAGAAAAATGCTCAAGCGCCACTTTCCAGCTTGCATCTCCAAAACAAGACATCGCGGCCCACGCGATCGTCCACCCCGAGCGATCCCCAAAACCAGCAGCTGCCTCCAGGCATCTTGCGATATTCAATGGGGCACCAACGCGCGCAAGACGACAAAAATCATCGCGATCGTCCTCGTCATCGGGCGGCTCGTTCGATGTACACAATGCCGCTGCGGCGGCAGTACCTCGCCGACGGCACTGCAGCTAACTTCCCCGCTTGCGCGCGCGCGCGTCTTATGATAATTATCCGCACGCACATTTTTTTTCGGCGCGTTCCCAGAACGAGACGTGGGAAGAGAGAGGCGCGCCCGAAGAAAGCGAGCTTCTGCTCGCGCGCGCGCGCAGCACGCACATGTGTGCGCAACGCGGAGATGATGCACACACGTGCTGCTGCTGCTGCTGCTGCTGCTACCGCCTGCGGGAAAGCGGAGAGCCTTTCGCTCTTTTCTTTTCTGGTAGGAAGCGCCGTTTTTTTCTTCTTCTCGAGATGGACTAGTTTCTTCTTCCTTTTTTCGGGAAGTTTTTCGGAGGGGACGGAGGAGGGTATTATTTGGGGATTCTGCATTGTCGCGGCTGATGATTTATGCCTCGGTTTTAGTCACGGATTCGTGGCGTTATAATTGATGCGAAACGCTGCCGCATTCTTCGATTCAATTGAATTTGTAATTCGCATAGGCGCGTTACTTCAAAGAAACGCTTTCGCTACTGCAGAATTTTTCTTATAAACAAAGGCTTTATTACGGGCGATAAATTTTATTATGCCGACTGCATTTTGTTGAAAAATCTAATCGAATTCAAAGCGCATGATTTAGTAAGTGACTGAATACCAAGTATTGTAAGAAACTTTTTAAATTCAACAAAAATCTCCAACTTTTCTACTAACAAGTTCGCACCTGATCCCTTCGCTCTTCCAAAAGCAAACGACGAAGCCAATCCATCAAAACAAAGCAGCGGCAAAAAAAATCGCTCCTCCCGCTGAACTTTTCCCGTTTAATCGAGCTCATCCGTCTCTCCTCGTTCCATTACATACTTTTCCTTCCCTCGTAGCTCGTACAGCTCCCGCGCGCGCGCGCGCTTAGCCGAGAGAGCGCTCGGCCGACTTCCCATAGAACCCGTGCAGTGGCTGCGCGACAGCGAGCGCCTGTTGCTTCCCACACGCAGCCCCCGTCGACGCGCGACGCACGCACACACACCCAAGAGAGCGCACTCGAGAGAGCTGCTGCGGGGACGGGCGACGAGCCCGGTGCGTGCGCGGAAAAGCAAAGCGCGTGCGTGATGCGCGCGACGCTCCGACGCGCGGCCTTCGAAATTTCGTGCGTTTCGCCGGGATTTATTGCTGTGGGAGAGAGAGCGGTGCACTCCAAGCCGCGGCTGTGATTGTAATTTTGATGCGACGAGCTTCGCGGAGGAGGAGGGTTTATGGAGCTCGTTTGAATTTTATAGGGTAGAGAGCTTTGCCGGAGAGGAAGGATTTTTAAAAAAAAGTGAATTTATCTACAAGAATTTTGCAACGTCACTTTAAAAGCCGAGGCATTTTTCATTCCTGCACAATGCAAAATGAGCCAACACTCGATGTTTTCTACCCGGAATAGTCCACCTCATTAATTATCTACACCTCGCCTAAACAGTCTCTACCGGATACTCGTGTATTTTTCGGGAAACGCGAACGCGCGCTCGGGCCTAATTAAATGCACTCTATACGGTCGGGCGTGAAACACGTTCGACTCCGCGCGGACTGAATCATGCAGTCGCGCCGCGCCGCGCTTTGTCCGATAGCAGAATGCAGGCGAGAGAAGGAAAACGGCCGCGGCGATTCCCCGCGAATTTCATCCCGAATGCAGAGCGACGCCTGCACTCGGCTCGCTTCTTCCAGGGACGAGCGCATATATACCGCGACTTTATCCAACACATGTTTGTCGACGCCTGACGCAAAGCTGCTACGTGGCTTGAAGAGAGAGAGAGAGGAGTTTGGCGCTTTGTTTGGTTTTTGGGTTGTAAAATTTTTCTCTTTTGGTGAGGGAGCAATAAAGTGTGGGAAGTGTTTTTTGTATACTATAAATTTTGATTAGCATGATTATTCTGGGTCACAGGCTTGAAAAAGGTTTTATGCGTTTCGTGATGCAAAGTGGATGCAGGATTTTAGTATGGATCCCTATTTAAGCGCAGTAAATAGTAATCGCCGCGTCTATCAAGATTTACAACTGTCAACCCCCCCAGAATACTAACAAAGCAAATAAATTCTGCTCCTTCGCGGCCAGTAAAAGCCAAAAATAAATGCACTGCACGCTAAACTTGCAAATGGCTTCGACAAAAGATCTCCTTTTTATCTCGGAGAAAAACAAATTTAAAAATCACGAACGCAATCTTGGAACGTCGACTCGAAGGAGAGAGAGTAGAATTCCTCGCTCGGAATACGAAATCGCCCGATGATTTCGCTGAAAGCAATGGGGATACAGTGAACCTGAAAGAGAAGCCCAGACGACCGAAGAACAGGACGCATAAAACAGATTTTGTCGAGATTCGAGTAAACTCGGTACGTCACGGCATCTCGTCGCGGCGTGCTCCTTTTCTCTCTCTTCTCTCTGGAGTAAGATAAAAATTACGGGTGTTGAGTCACTCATAAAAGTAATATAAAGTTCGTCGTTCGACTCCGTCCAGTCCGTTATTTATCATCTGCGCGGAGAGGCCCGACACGCGCCTCTTGCGGAATATTTATTACGCGATGAAGGAATAGCGTTCTTACGGCTCGGGGTCTTAATTTATGCTTACTTTTACGATATTCTTAACTTTTCTGAGAAAAAAATTAAAGGGACTTTAAGTAACGCTCGAGTGAGATACAAATTGGGACATAAAAGACGAAAATTGTTAATTTTTTTAAGCTAGTAATTATTAAGTACTTTATTCGCCAAAATATTTCGAACTCTTGGAGTCTTTTAAATTTCAAAAATCATCTAAAAAATAAGCTTAATATCCATTTAGCTCAAGAGTCAAGAGCCAAAAGAGAAACGCCAAATAATCCGCGAAAAAAAAAACATCCGTTGCGCGCGGTAATTAATTAACAGTCGGGTGCAGCCTCTATCCATTATCATCGGCATTCTTCTCCAACAATGAAACCTGCAGCAGCAGCAGCGGCGGCGGCGCTCGTTGCACAACGAGCCTTCGGCTTTGTCTTCAAGACACGCCGCTCTATTTGAACGGGCGTTTACCGACAACAGCCATAATATAGCCTCGTAAAAAGGCCCACAGCCGTGTTTGATCCACTTGAAACGCGCGACGAGCGCCTCAAAAATGACGCCCGAAATTTCGTCTGGACGGCGATGCGGTCACGCGACCGCGGGGAGATGAAACCGTCCCCGCCGCGTTGTAATCGGCGTCGGTAATCGGAGAAAAAGGGGAGGGCGCGACGCACACGCCATCCTTTATTTCCCGAGAAGAAGCCGCGGGAAGGGCCGCGGGACGGTATAAGAAGTGCGCCGGCCGGAAGCGGAGGTTCGCGGCTCTCGCGGCGCCGAAGGGGAAAAGTCCAGTTGTCGGTGGTTTTTCCGGGGAGGAGATTTTCGCGGGAGGTGACGTAACGGGACGCGCGGACGGCGACGCGGCGATGCAGCGCGTTTGGGTGATTGCAGGTGATTGCGTGCAATTGCCTTTGCCGCCGCTCGAACGGCTGTTATATTGTTGTTTTGCGCGAATGCGAGGCTTTTAGTTTGATTGGGTAATGCAGATTAAGCGCAGTCAATGAAGTGCGAATGGCGAAGAAATTACGTAAAATTGTCGTCAAGCGGCTTGGATGAGCGCGACTTTTCGTCTGTAACGTGGTTTACGTAATGCGCGGACTGAAGCATTTTCGCGGCAAACGTCGGCAAAGGGAAAGAAAATCGATTGAAAATATTAAGAAAGAAAAAGTTAGATCGAAATGAACGTTCCGTCGTTACCTTTGGAATTGTCTTTTAGATCACTCATTCAAGAAACACCGGCTTACTTGCAAAAGTAGCAACGCTCAAACTCCAAAATGACTCACCTGAAACAAAGAAGAAAAAAACACGTTATTATTAGACATAATCATAAAAACAAAACTACTTCCCCAATCCCTCCAAAAAAAGATCGAACCAATTCACTCCTCGGTTAGAAAAAAAGCTGCCTCCGTCATTTAAATACAAAAAAACAGCCAAGTCCTCGAAAAAAAAGCCGACGAACAGCCGGGGAGAACAAAAGGCGCGTGCGGAGAAAACGCGTAAAACAGAAAATTATTCGTCGAAGCCCCCCCGAACGAAAAACTCGGCGTTTTCCATCGTCATCGCCGCCGAGGGGTCATTGCAAAAAGCCATCAGCGCCTCCTCGCGTTAATAGTCATCTCCGAGACGAGTTTTTTCTCTCGCCGCCGCGGCGCTCTCTCTGTCACCCCGCGCCTTTTTTTGCGCCGCGCGGCAAGCGGCGGAGGAAAGCCACGACTTTCGCCGCAGAAAAATGGCTCTTTGAGGCGAGGAGAGCGGCCGAGGCGCTCCTTTAACGTCGACAGCTTTCGATTTATTGTGCGCGAGGAGGAGACGAGAGTGTAAATTCCTGGTATTCGCGTCGGGATTTTTGTTCCCGGCCGCGAAGCGAGGATAAATTGCTTTGGTTTTTCCTCGGATTTTCCGCTTTTTCGCGATAAATATTTTAATTAGAATTTTTGTCGTCGTAATTAGTCTTTTGTACAATTAGTAATAAATAATTTTGTGATTTACAAACTACAAAATTAGCTAATGAATAAAAAAAAAAAAAGATTTTTTCTCGAAGAAATTGAAAAACTTTCCAGTCCGTTAACTTTACTTGTAAAGATTAATTAAAAAAAACTACGGAAAATAAATATGCTTCGCTTAACAACGCTGCCTTCCTAGTATCATGAAAATTAACGACTTACAAGTTGCACGATTAACGCAATCCGCACAAAGTAAGTATCGTCAGTCGCACAAAGAGCCGAGAAAGGAAAAGTAGCTCATCTGTTAAACTAGACGAGGAATTGTTGTTTGAAAAGCCAGACCGTTATCGCGCGCATGATCTTTAAATTTAAAAGTATACTTTGTGCGAAGCGCCTTGCGAACGATGCATTCATTTTCTTACGCTTAATTAAGAAATACAGATTAAAAATGCGAAGATTGTGCCAAATATTTTGTATATAATGTTTAATTAATTGCTATTATGCAAGACACAGAATGTTAAAAGATAACCTTATCTGGCCGATGAATGGTTCAACAAGCGCGTCGGATAATTTAACAAAATTTTACACGAGCAAAGATAGATAAGAGGCGATGATCCCTAAAAATAGCTCGACTTTTTCCGGCGCGGGTTAATAGGCGGACAGCCGGTGGAAACAGGTTCGGGGAGGATCCACTAATTAATTGGGTGTAAGGCGTCTCGGAGCATCTCGTAAATTCATTATCCCCGCCTGGAATTTTAACACACTTCGACCACTTATCTAAGCGCCTCATCTCTCGAGCTGCGATCGCGCCGATCTCTTTGACCTCAGAATGCATAAAATCTACCGTCGGTCTGAGAAACGTTAAAAAAAAACTTTAAAATCAAAGTATAAACAAGTCTTTGAACCTCCATTTTTTTACATTGATCGATCTGCATTAATTTATAAATAAATTAGTAGAAATAAATTTTGAAAGACACCAAACGCCTTTTATCGAAATTCGTAAACTGCACTCCACAAAGCCGCAAACCCGAAGCTACCCTATAATTTCAATGAAGGTGAGGAATTTCGAAAAGCGCCCCGGCAGAAGGGAAAGACGCGAGGAAAATCGAGGGTGAGAAAAAAGGAGATCGGAAGATTCCCTCGAGCTCTCTCCCTCAGAGGGGGGAAAGCCGCGCGCGTTCCCCGCCACCTGTCGGCGATCCTCGCGTGGGATATGATGCGCGCGCAGGTACAAAACGAAAAAAGAAGGAGCGCGAGAAACGGGAGAGCGGCGGAAAGGTGCTCCGCGCGTTTATATGCGGGGGTGCGGAATGGAAGATCCTGGGAATACGGAGGTGGGCCAGGCCTGTTATTATTAAAGGTGAGTGCGTCCGATCGGTGCAAGCTCGGGGGAGGAAGTAGCGAGATCGTTGATTCTCGAGTGCCTCGAGTTCTCTTTCCGCCCCCTGTGTGAGAGAGAGCGAGAGGATATCTTGAGAGAGAGAGAGAGAGAGAGAGATCCAGTCGAAAGGGAAGAAAAAAGTTGCTGCTGCGTTATTTTCATCGTCTCGGGAGCATATGGCGCATTTGTAGTTATTAGTAATTGGGACGAAAGGAAACGTTTTGAAAGATGTTCCGTTTCTCGTTTGAAACGTTGAAATATTATAAAGTTTACAGAAACGGATGTTACATTTCAAAAAATTAGAAATTTATTTTATGATGTAATCTAAATGCTTTCTTTTTGAGTATCGCTTCAATTAATCATCCCCAGGCAAGTAACGCATTAGCAGCTTCCACCTCGGCACACGACTTCTCAATTAGTCGCAGCCTCCCCTCGAACAACGCGCCATTACACATTTTTTTCATCATCCCCATTAATCCCGAACAAAATTTCCAAGGAAAGCGCCACCGCCGCCGGCTGCTTTTCCTCCTCCGCTCCCGTCTCGTGTTACCTCGTTTTTTTTTTCTCCTCCACCCTCCCTCTTTTTTTACGGCGGCTGAATTTCCTTAAAACAAGAGTGAAAGACGATCGGTCCAGCTGCCCGCGCGCGCGCGCCGGGTTTTCCCTCGAGGTGTGCGTATGCGTGCGAGGGCCCTCTCGAGGATCCGAGGAACACAGGACGTGCGTGTGTCGAGGAGGTCCTGTTTCCGGGTTCCGCTTCTGCTCCCGCGCGCCGCGGAGACTGCGTTTAAATATTCAAGCGGCCGAGAGCACCTGGCGGCGCGGCGGGCCTCCTTCTCTTCCCAGCCGCCTCTTTGCGCCCGAGATTTCTTTGGGTTTATATAGGCGTTGGTTGGGCTCGGCGAGGTGCAGTTTAACGAAGTGCCTCGTTTGGAGGGAGTTTCGACTGTTTTTTGGGTTATTATCTATTTATTTTTTAAAGAGGAGGTTAAAGGTGCAAGGCTGTGAAAAGGTTTTTCATGGCAAACACCAGCTGTTGGTGGTGTTTGAGGAGAGGTCATAAAAGGATTGAATAACGATCGAGCGGTAACCGTGAGAAATTCGATTCAGCCTGCGAAAGACGTAAACTGTGTTGGAGCGCTCGTCTCGAAAGCCCCATTATATTTGCAATAATTTCGCGAAATAAATCTCCGCATTAAACTGTTTTACAAACGTATATAAACGCTACAAAATTGCATCAAGATTCCAAAGCCCGTCGTAACGGTCGAAGCAATAAAATCAACGGCAAATAGACCGATCACAACGGCGCTACTCTCAAAGTGTCCCATGCAGGTCAAGTGGGCTTTTCCCCCGATCTCTCGAGTCGAGAAAGGAAGCCTCCGGGCCACTTGGCTCTCGCGGGCCGTGTCCCAATATTTACACAAGTCTAGAAAAAAAAGAGCACGGGTCTCCGTTCGGATACAGGATCATCCGGCGGCGAAGGACGAAAAACCAATAGAGGCTGAGAAAAGCCAGATAAAGAGAGCACGTGGCTGGTGCCTTTGTGAGACCCCGCGCCGCGGACGAGGGCCACTCGATACGCTCTTCCGGAAGGACCTGCAATTTGCGAGGCTGAGGTGCACTCGAGCCTGGCTCTCGGAAGCCTTTTCGTGCAGTTTGAGGGCGCCTTTGATTGCGTGCTAATGCTGATTAAAAGCTTGTCGATTCAAATGGGCAATAACAGTTTTTTTTTTACTAGCAATTAAAATAACGTTCTTCGTTACATTTGCAAATGCGTATAGTAAAGAATTACAAAAGAGTACCTCGAATGAAATTACATTAGAATTTAAATATCGAATTGCCTCGAGATTACTTTATAAAAAGTATCTTAATTCCCATTCAACCCCCGGTAATTTCCGTCGATTAACTTTCCGTTCGGCAGCAGCTCCTACGCCGCCTCCCCTCGAGAGCGCTCCCACAAAAAGTCCTCAGCCGCCTCGTGCATCCTTAAAGAAAGCATTGAGGCCCCGCCAAGTGGCAGCTTCCCAGCGCGACACACGGCGCGTTCCGGCAAAAGGGTCCCACGACGACGACGGCGGCGGCGGCGACGCTTAATCACGGGAATGATGGTCTTTTGCTGGCCCCTTTAATCAGCGCACTGTACGTATACGGGAGAGCGCGAGAACCCGCCGCCGCTGCGGGCCGCCGCATCTGCTCCTTGACTTCTCGAGCGGCCGCCGCGTCCAGTTTCTTTTCGGCGGCGGCTCGCGCGGCCTTCTCGGAAACGTATGCAGGAGAGGAGCGGCGTGCGTATCGACGGCTCCGCGAAATTGCCGCGGGATCGATGGCGCGAGGAGAGGGGCAGCTGGCCGCGTGCTTTTTCCGAGGGGGATTTATGCGTGGGAGAGCCGATAGGAGAGATCGTTTGGGAACGCTGGAAATTTGGAGAAAATTTTATATGGCCCTTATATGTGCGAGGCTCGCCGATTTTCGAGGAGCCCGGCCTGCCGGTAACTCGAGGAGCATGCGGGGGCGCGTCTTGCGATGAAAATTCGAGACGCGACCAGCAGCGCTTCGGAGTTATTGTGGCTATGAACGACGGTTCATTTTTCGGCAGAATTTCAGGTGCTGATATATGTTTTTGGGCCGAAAGGCAAGACGGGTAAGTTAATAAGCTCCTATATTCGGGGTTTTTTAAATAAAAATTTGACGAATCAACTGAAGAAACTTGTCTTTTTAAGAAAAGAAAATTATAAAAATGAATTATAGTACTCCGAGTCAACCAGTATACACCGTTGGTACACCTCGACCAAAGTTTAACGACAATGAACCCGATTATAAATAACCGCGCAGCCAAGAAAGAATAACGGCCTTGTATACCCGCGATCCTCTAAAAAAGCGCCACTCCATATATCCTCGGCGCAGCAGCCCGGCTCGGGCTCACTCGCCCGTAGCGTCTCGTCTCTCCTCGCGTATAGTAGGGCCTCTATACGCCGGCGATGTAAATAATTATATTCCCTCGCTCGCTCGCTCGCTCGCACGCATAACGCATACGGGCGCGGCGCGCGTACAGTATCTGCAGCGCGCAACAGGTATATACGCGCAAGACGAGAGCGGCGACTGCGGCGGAGTAACTCTATACCCCGGCCGCTCGTGTGCGCGGACGACGCGGAGGAGAAAAACAGCCTGCGAGCCGCCGGTGCGGTGTATTAAAGCTAAATTAAGTTTGCCTTTTTTCCGAAGGGGGATATGAGGGGCATCGGAATTTATTTTTGCCGCCGCGGAGTTTTTCAGGAAAGCCGCGCGCGCGCTCGGCGGAGTTTATGGTAATTGGTAATTGAGCGTTTTTGAGAGGCTGCAGCCGCCGCGGAGTGGAATTCAATTTGTTAGATTTGATTATGCGCATTGGGAGTCGGTTGTTTATGCCGTTTGTTAATTGCCGAGTGGAGGATAAACTGTCGGTTTTGCATCCTTTTATTGGGAGGAAATGCATATTTAGGAGTTTTTTGCGGATTTACAATTCGATAGTTACGGCGGTGTTAATAGGATGTTTGGCGCGCATAACGTACTTTTTCACTCTGGACGCGTTTCTTTCTCTTCTTATTCTTATACCGGGCATTTTTGATTCTCGTTGTACAGTCGCTCGCTTTAGTTATTCTGCGCGGCAGTAAAAGGAGAGGCGAGATGGAACGAGATAAAAATTGAGAAGGGACAAAAGAATTTTTACGTATACTGCGTTGCGAAGAATGTCCTTTTTCAATAAGATACGCGACAAAATAATTCGTGTAAAACTTTTGCAGCAATTTAAACTTACTTTAATCGGTCTAATTTATAAATTGTAATATTTCTCGTGAGAATTTCCAAAATTTATCTATTTACGCAAATAAACGATCAATCTTCATTCGTCCGCATCTTCGACAATCGAACCGTCGAAATTTGTCTTCATCATGTCCGCCCTCAGCCGATCGACGAGCCTCGATCCCCCATCATCCTCCCCCCCGAAAACCGACCGATGATCGCCTCCGGAATCCACCGAAATTAGCCTCTATGCAGGTCCGAGCGCGCGGTATTGCATCTCTCGAGAGAAAAAAAAGAGAGAAGAGAGAATCCCAGAGCCCGGCTTAAACCGAAAAAGCCCGCAGGAGAAAACTGAAAAAGATCATTTACTTCGGGCGGGGAGGGGGGAGAGGGAGACTTGAAGTGGTCCGGTATATACGGTAGGCCGAGTCATTGTTCGTCCGGCCGGCAGAAGAAATCCTTCGCGTCATTCAGACGGATCGCCGAGGAGGAGGGGACGCGGATGGATACACAATGACGGCCGATGCGATGCGCCGACCATCGAGGCAGAGAGAGAGAGAGAGAGAGAGAGAGAGATCGCGATTTTTTAAGGGACCCCGCCCGCGGCGTGTTTGCGCTCGGTAGCGAGCGTTGAAAGAGAACCTTTTCTCTTTATTTTTGGCCGCGCGCTGCTTTTTAGACGCGACTGCGAATAATATCCTTTTGTCGAGGGAGTTTTCGGAAATTCGGGGGACTCCTTTGGAATATCGCTTTGTTTATATCGATTATATAAAGCGAGGAATTTTATAATTTCTTAGTTTTTTAAATTACGCGAGTGTTTTACAGCAAATTTTTAGGCACATTTTGCGTTGGCATTCAAATTCGCCTCGCTTTTAGAAAATAAAAGAGTCCGATAATGGGAGCTTTATTAAAAATGCGTACTTTGAAAACAATTTTCGAATTTACACTCCATTCTTAAAAAACGCTTTCTTTGTATCTCCGCAAAGTGCCCGGCAATTTGAAACGAAAACATTTCTTACATCTCGTATCAATTGGCATTCCCTTGAGAGAAGCTCGAAAGAAGCAGCGAAAAGGTCAGAAAAAATAAATAATCGCACTCTCCCGAAATCTTAGCTCCCCCCGTCCCCGCCAATTACCATTGAACACGAAACGGCGGAGCGCGTAAATCAGTCGATGAAATTGCAAAATTATGCCTCGCCCTTTGAAGAAGGCACATCGCTTTCGGAGAAGCGACCAGAGACGGCAAAGAAAGAGAGACCGGGAGAAAGAGAAGGCTGCAAGGTGTATGGAAGAGGACTCGCGTGCGCGCTTTATTCCCATAACGGGACCGGGAATGGCGGCGCGCTCGAGTCGAGGCTAGACTCCGCGATTGATTTACGCGATCGCCGGTCATCCATTATTCCCTTTTTAATGCAGTTTAGCGCTCGAGCAAGACCCGGGGAATGACGGACTGCGACGTCGGTGCACTTTTTAGAAACGCGCATCGCATCTCCGCTTATTGGGAGCTCTGGGCTTTTCCGTTATTCCGAACGAGAAAATTAACGAGCGCTTAATCGTCCGCCCGATATCAATAACGCCGTTTCGGCGCGGAGTAGAGCAATGTTTGCGCAGACACTTTCACGTCTCACGTGACACGAAACGAGAAAGTTCAAAGGAAAAGAAAAACCGTAAGCCCATTTTTCGAAGCGGAAGCGACGTCATTGTTTAACGCGCGTCTCGCGTCGACGTGAGAAATTGCAGCGCGCGGCTTTAATTCGGCGCAAAAAGGAGGAAAGGATCGCAGCACATGTGTCGCGCCCCGCCGAAAAACAGTACGCCCTATCCACATGGCTGGCAACTCTTTTTTCTTTGTCTCTTCGCCGGCAGCTCGTGAGAGAAGACGAGTCTACTTGCTCTCTCTCTCTCTCTCTCTCTCTTTCTCGAGGGCTTTGCGGGGAGGTACGTACGGAACAAGTGTCAAAAAAGGAGGAGCGCCAAACGCTTTTGGAAGGCGCCAGCCTCGGCACCGTTATGCGCGCGACAAAGTGTGATTCTTTCGGGGCACTCGAGGCTGCGGGATGAAACTGCATGGGATGCGTTCTTTTTTTAATTGTGAGAAGAGACGAAACAAAAAATGTTATTCGTCGTTGCCGTCGTTACGATGGACTAAACAAACAAATCGCACAGTGTCAACGCCTTAATTTACTCGATCAAATACAGAAACTCGACAAAAACAATACACTCCACCTAGGCCACCTGATAAAACAAAGCCCCTTCGCTCCCTCATCCCTCATTATCCCCGTTTTTTGCCGCATCCCATTAAGACACCGACTAAAAATCAGCGCAGAAAAAAGCTCTCTCTCTCTCTCTCTCTCTCTTCCATCGCGATCCTCAGCCCAGGCCGCAGCAGAAGACGCTCGCGTTGACAAGTCCGGTTCACACACGATACGTGCGGGGCCGCTCGCCGGCTCGTTCCCACAGCCGCAGAGAGAGAGAGAGAGAGAGAGAGAGAGAGAGAGCGGCCGGGAGAGGAAAAAGAGAGCACACCGGAGCGGAGCGTGTAACGCAACACCGTCGACGAGCGACGGCGATGACGGGAGCGAGCCCGCGCCGCGCTGCCCTCAGGAAATTCTGCATGGGTGGCCCCGTTACGCGACTCGCTTTTCGATGCGCGAAAAATCGGACAGGAGCGTATATATAAGACACGCGCGGGGATTAATTGCAGGGGAGCGACGAGTGTATGGAGGCGCTGTTGTCGGAACCGTTCGGGGGTTTGAGAGAATGATTTGACGCGGTGCTTTAAAGGAGGTAAGCCGAGACGTTGTTTGCGCGAACGTTTCACTGATAGGGAACTCGTTAGATAGAATTCTCGAAAAGATTTTAACGGCCGCAATGCGTGACAAGCTTATTTACGTGATCGTTTTTCACAAACGCTGCGTATCACTCCTCAATTAATTTTGATATATTACGAGAAATACACCATTAATGAAACGCATTAGCGGCCGAAAGCAGAAAAAAAAACTGCATCTGCCTCTTCGACACCCCCGAAACTCCGACCAGCCCGGCGTCCCCTCCGCTCGGCCACCTCCCGAAAAAATCTCTAGGAATGCCGAGCCCACGCATCCCTTCCGGCAGACGGCGCGTCTCCCGGCTCTCTTTTTCCCGTACCGAGAAAGTCTCCTCTCCGCTCTCTGTGTGTACGCGCGCACCCACACTCGCGCGCGCGCAGCAGGCATGTGCGTCGTCGTCGTCGCAGGCGAGGCGGGAGAAGAAAAGTGCGCGCGCATTGTGGACACGGCGGAGAGCGACGGTGCCAGCAGTTTGAGTTACCTGTTAGCGGGCCGCGGTGTGCGGCATTGTGCGCTGTCTCCGTCATTGTGCTCGTCCCCGGGGCGAGAGCGGGACCTGCGCTCTCGCCCGTTTGCAAGCGCGCGCTGTGCGCCTGAACTTGAGAGCTCGGCTTTCAGGGTCGCGCCGAGAGCGACGCTGGCAACCCGAGAAGCGGCGCGCACACCTTGCGCGCTGCTCTCTCTCTCTCTTTTCGCGAGGGAACGGGGGATTAGCGTATGTAAACACGCGGTTAAATTCGGACGATCGCCCGGGGACGACGACGGAAGGGTTGCCGAGGAGTAACGAGATTTCGGAGTTGGAGGAGGAGTCGAGCCGGGACAATGGACTGCGTCGACTGGACTGAATGGAAAGCGAGCTGCTCGCTTTGAAATGGTTGCGTTTAAAGGCCCGAGGCAAACGATGGGCAAGGAAAAGCTGTGTAGGAATGTTTCGTACTTTGTTTAGCTGTAAAAATTTTTCTTTAAACTAGTTGATTGATTTTTCGTTAAAACGAATCAAACATTACTTTTAAAATTCCTCCCCCAAATCAAGCAAAGGCAGGCTGAATCCTTCACTCCTCTTTCTCTCCAATCGCAAATCAATCCGAAGCCAGCATTGCACCGCATCGCGTTGCGGCTCACGTGGCCGTTCACCTTTCCCTTCCCCGATCGGAGCGGATCGCGCCGAGTTCGCGCAAGGTAAGTCCCGCTCGGCGTCGAGAGTCTCGGGGGACATATCTGGGCTAGGTATCCTCGGGAGAGGTGCAGTCGGCGGTGGAGGGGGGGATCTCGGCCCGTTTTGGTCAATAGTGCCAGCGGCGAAGAACCGCAAAACGAACGGATGTGCCTCGTTTGTTCGACGCGCAACTACTGCGCTATATTTTTCGCGGAGAGACTACTCCCGCCGCCGCCGGCTGATGATTTATCGCGGGCTCTTGCGCAAACGCGAGTTGGAGCGTCGAGACGGCTGATTTTCCCGCGCAGCGGGATTGCAAATTGTGGGTTAATGCGTTCCCTGCACACGTTCTCTTGTACTTTTTTAATTATGGAAAAATCTTTGGGATCGGCTGAAATTGCGCGAGTAGCGTAATCGCTTTTAAAGAGACTTAAACAACGCATAAAGAAACTATAGCTACCACCAAGATTCCTCCAGTATACTGGCATATAAATATAAAGAACTCCCGCTCCTCACTGCCTCGCGTACAAGTTTTACGCGCAAAAAGAAAAGGGTTTCGAAGAGGAGCAAAGGAGGGAGGGGGCAGCGAAATTACGCGTTACACGACAAGTCGCGCGCGGAGTCGCATATTATTTAGCGTCGCGTCCGGTGTGGAAAAACGGCCCGGAGCGATGCGCTCGCGGATATAATCGGAGACCGGCGACCGCGCGCGATGAGGCGTAATGAGCTGGTTTTTATGGTCTTTCGCTCGAAGGCTAGCCACTTCGAAATGGGGATGGATCGCCGCTGCCGCTGAAGAAAAGCTAACTGGCTGGAGAGATATGTCGTGCCGTTCGGCGGGGCTTTGCGTCAGAGATGAAGTAGTGGATTTGCTGTAGAGTTGGAGATTTACGAGTGTAAATTCTGTGAAAGCTTCAATTAATTACCTGAAATTTCAAGAAACTTAATAGAACCGCGCCATAAGCATCCACTTCATTCATTCGCTCCAAGCTGCTCCTTAATTCCAAAGTATCTCATTTCGCTCGAGTAAAAATGCTCGAAAACTCATTATTCTCACAGTCGGCGCGTTTCCACAAAAATCCCTAATTCCGCGCAATGGCTGCTCTTTTCCCCGCTCTCGAGTTCTCCAATCGCAGTCCTTCGAGCTCGGAGTTCCCGCTTCCCCCCTCGGGGGCAGAAGCGGTCGCGGCGCTCTAAAACGTATAATTTAGGCCTGGCTCCGTTCTTTGAATGCGAAAGACGAGGCAACGTCTCCGATTACTCGCGAAGAAGAAGAAGCTCCGGTCTGCGCATCGACATGCTTGGCAGAGCTCTCTCTCTCTCTCTTCTTTTTTTCCCTCCCCGCGAGGCGTAGGAGGAAGAAAGGACCGATGAACGAGACACCGCGGCGACCGGGTATAGAATCCGGCGTGTAGCTTTTGAGAAAGAGGTAAGGCTTTCATTGGATAATTCTAATGCAATTAAAGTAATCGCTGGATCAGAGGCGCAGTTTCATCTATATATAGGAGTCGGGTTTGAAAATCACGAACAGTCCCGAAGAAGCGTGGTATTCGAGCAAAAAGTAATCGAAAAATAATCAACTTTGCCGAGCAAAGCCGCAAGAAAACGATGCTAAAAATAATTGAAAACCGTTAAACAATTAGCGGCAGATGTAATAATCGCAGCTACAATGGCTAATAAAGATTCTCCTCGCCGGAAGACCACACCGCTGAGAGAGAGAGAGATCGGTACCAGCGATTGATAAAGCGCGAAATCGCTGTTTACTTTAGCTCTCTCTCCGTCGGGCCAACCTGCAGCGAAGAAGCAAGAGGAGGAAGAGAGAGAGAGAGGCCGAGAAAAAAAGCCGGCCCAGCAGCGGGAGCAGCGGCAGCGGCGGCAGCAGCAGCGGAGAAAGAAGAAAAGAACAAGGAGGACCGGTCCGAGGTCTCGTAACATGCAATCTTCGCCCATTGAAGACGCGCTGGGAAACTGCACGGTTATTATGCCTCTCAATGGGATAGGAGACGGAGAGCGGGAGGAAGAGAAAGGAAGGAGGGAGGGAGGGAGGAGGGGGGAGGGGCAGCAGCGAGCCGAGAGTGGTGTATACATGCGCCAGACGGAGACGGAGAGGTGTATTCTCGAAAACCTGCGGGCCCTCTCGCGATTGCGCCGCACGCAATGTATATATCGGCGGCCGACCGCAGCTAGCAGCGGCCGAATTTCTGCGCCGAGAGAGAGAGAGAGGGAGCCGCGGAGAGAAAGACACTCGCTCTTTTTGCGGGCGAACTATCGAGTTTTTTCGCCGGCAGATATTTTTGGGGAGGGGAAACCGATCGTTTGGCCCGAAATTTCGGAGGTGAAGAAACTCCGGAATTCGGGGATCGATGGGCTTCTCGAAAGGGACCGGCGTTTGGCTTTGGCTTCGCGAGAGCTGCGGGATTATTTTTATAACTTGCGCTTTTTATTACATTTATTTAATTTACACGGCCGTTTATAATTTTTCTTTGTTTTTGGTGAACCGAAAATAAAAAATCAAAATTCAAGACGTAGTTGTCGGATATTAAAATCAAAACCTACATCGTTGAACGTTCAAATCTTTCAACATTGACGTATCCCAAAAACGAGAAATGAAAATGTTTACGGTATCGGCATAAATACCATCATCGGTCAGTCGTGAAGCGCTCCGAGCGAAAAGGCCTCTTCTTTCGTTTCGTCCAGTTGCATATGTACGTATTACAGCGGCGCAGAGGCCGGCGCGGTGATTATTTGAAACTTGCGCCAATCTTACACCAGCAACAAGCATGACTCAATCTCAAAGAGCCTGCGCGCACAATGGAAACAATTACACGCACGCGTCGCCGTCCGTCGGGCAAACATTCTAAAAAAGCGCGGCGCGGAGGCTCCTCTTCCATCTCCGCGGCCGAGAAACAGACAACAACGGCGGATTCTGGTCTCTCGGGTGAGTTTGCCTCGTGTTCCTCGCGCGAAGCGACAACGCGGCCGTGCGCAGTGACTAACTCAATCGGGGCGGCGACGGCGGCGGCGGCGCGATGAAAGCGAGAAAAAAATTCGCCGCTGCACGCCGCCGGTGCATTGCGTCCTCTCCAATCAGCGGACAAAAGTCTCGTTTGTCGTTCGCCGGAATGTCGCGCTGCAGAAAGAGAGCCCACCTTGAGGGATCGAGGAGGAGGAGGAGGAGGAGGGTGAGCGCGCGCGCTAAGAATTGCTCGCGATTATTGATTCAATTGAGCGGACGCCGATCCGAATAGCCGGCGATGTCTTTGCTATGGCTGCTTTCAATTGTTTTGATATAAGGTGGAGGGGGGGAAGTGCCCTTGCGCCCGGATCGAGGCTCGATCGAACATTTCTGCGAGCCGGTTGTGGATCTTTCCTCGAGATTGATTCGTTCATCTAATACGTTCAGGAACGCGAAGCTTCTTCTTACTCCGAGATGAATTCTGTTTGATTGAATTTCAGTTGGCATTTTAAACCTTTGTTTTTCGGATATGAAACTTCGAGCTAATAGCTGCATGAGAAAATACAGCGATTACCGTGCCATTGATAATAATAAATAAAAGCAATCGTAAATTCAATAAACCCTCTAACTTTTTACGGCGTACAGAGCAATACGCTCTCCCGAGCGTCCGTCGACTCGAATCGAGAAATCGAAATTATATATCGATTTTTCAAGCGCACGGCGGCGGCGTATCGAGGCCTCGCAGAGGAGGCTCTCTCTCTGCCTTCTGAGTAAGACAGTGGAGCGAAAGAAAGAAACATCATCTCTCGGCATTGAATTCCGGGCCTATACGAGCGCCTCCCTCATCAACCTCAATTAAACTCCAGCGTCTCGCACTTACGCTCTTGCTTCGCACCCGAGGCGCTTCGCAGAGAGAGAACGCAGCGGTACTCGTGTGTACGCGCGCACACACACAAACATCGTCTGCAATTGCAAGCGAGGCTTTAAAAACTTTTCGTCGAATCGCAGGAAACTTTTTTCGCGCGAACGTTGCAGGCTGGAAATTTTTCAGACGAATTATTTATCGTAACGAGTCGATGCATTGAGAAAGCTCGAGTGTTTTGTTCTTCGTAAAAAGTGAAAAAAGAAAGATTAGAGTACACGCATATTATAAAATGAAGGAGGAAGCAGAGAAAAATGAAGCACTCCTTTATACGAGGGAGAATAAACAGGCGCGCGATCGCGTGAAGCAGAGCCTCTTCGCGTATTATTGGTCCACCGGGAGACTTAGGGAAAGAAGCAGGCTCAAGTTCCTCCCCCTTTTCTGCTGCATGTCATCGGCGAGATCACGCGTCGACTCACAAAGCCGACTCAAGACGCGTCTTTCATATGTAACTTATACCTCGAGCCATTCACGCGCGCTGTCGAACCGTCGCTTATTCTGAAATTTCAATAAAGCAGCGCGTTCAACGCTTTATCGGGGGTAAATAAAACTCGAAATTTATTTTAGACAATATAAGATCCATTGCAGTTTGCTTGTTTGCTTTTTTTTCGTGATTTAAAGCGGGCCGTTAATAATTTACTTAAATTCCAAAGAATTATTATCGCACGCAAGTTTTTATCAAAGAAAAGCACAAAAAGGTCAGCAAAAAAAAACTAACAGTTTCCAGATGGCAACAAACGGCCCATTCAAAGCGCCGAGAGAAAAAAGCTCCCCCTCTCCCCGAAGCCCGCAACGAAATTTATTAGCCGCGTAACGAGCCGTGAATGTGTTACACCGCCCGGAGCGTTTTCCCTCCTCCCCCGATATATCTCCTCTCGAGAGGCTCTCTCGCTCGCTCGCAGGCGCGCACTTCCGACTTTTTCAATCGCTCACGACTTTCCCGTCCGTCCCGCGGAGCCGAGCGGTATAAGCGCGTCGTTCTGGGTTTTGGCGCACAAAGGGCGACAGCGGCGATAAGAGAGCCCTCCCGCGCCAGAGAGTCATTGAAGAAAGTCAAGTCAAAGGGCATGGGAAAGGCGCTCGTGTGCGGCGGCATATCGCTCGCGGATTACGCCATTGAACTTGATGTGTCCTCCGGTGAAAAAAGAAATAAAATAATAAAAATAAGCGCGGCCGAAGAAAGGAAGACGCCGCCTTTGAAAGCGATCGGGGCCCTCAATGATGACGAGGGAGCGCGCGGGTCTTTGAACCTCGCCTCCTCCTCCTCCTCCACCTCCTCCTCCTGCGGCAGAGGAAAAAGGGTCTCTCTCTCTCTCTCTCGTGCGCGTGTCCGACTTCCGGCCGTCCGGCATAAAGAACCGCTCGCTCTCTCTCGGGGTGAATCGGACGCCCCCGCGTATGAGAGAGAGAGAGAGCGCTCCTGCTGATGGCTTGTTTACAGGGCTTTACGAGCGGCTGAAGCATCGATTAGAGCGCCGCTGATTGGGAGAGCGGGGCTATTTTCGGGCCCGACCGAGAGCTCCGGATGCGGATGCCGATTCCTATGGGCTTTATCGGGGCCGCGGGTGGATCAACGCTGTTTTCATTGGGAGGACGGAGGCTCGTTGTCGAGCATTTCGACCGAATCGATCCGATACGCGTAAATTCGCGATAATTAAGATAAATGGGAGGGTATTCGAGCTTTGGAAAATTACCATCGATATATCGACCGGTAATGCTAACGTAGCCGCTGATAATTAAAACATTTTCCGTTTTAATGCTCGACGTAAAAAAAAAAGAAAAAAAAACTAGCCGTAAAGTGCACGAGAACTTTTTAGCTCCATATAATTACTTCATACAGCCCCGTGGACTAACAAAGAAAGTCCAGCAATCACCGCCTAGTTTCCTCAATAAATTCCTTTTTACAACTCGGACTTTAACCTCCCCTCCATAAAACAGGTTCTAACCAAACTGCCAACCTCTACTTATCCGCAAGAAAGCTCGGCCTTCGCGTAAAGCGCGTTTACAGCCTCGCGGGGCTCGGACGGCAGAGAGGAGCTCTCCGGGTGCACACCGCGGCGATCTCCAACGTCGTGAGAACGACCCGTTTGATAAGTCAAAAATCCGAAAAGCACGCGGGGATCGGATTGCGGTGTTTGCGCGCGCGCGAACCCTTTGAAGTGAAAATGTGAGCGCGCACGCGCGCGGAAGGTCCTGCGCGAGAGGCGGTTTCGCGAGGAGGAACCGCGGGTGTCGGGTTCGGAGAGTGTTGAGGTTGCCGAGGCGACGAGCTGCTGCGATTTATTGCACCGCATAGGCACTTTTTTGATTTTTATTTGCGCATTCGATTTTTTTTTTTTTTCAAAAAATATTTTTAAAATGTGAAATTGAAAACGAAAAAAAAGAAGAGCACATGAAAATTGATTTAAAAATTCAATGAAACACTAACTCAAAAAACAAGAACCAGGAAGAAACATCCGCGGCGTTCCCATAAAATTTTTTCCTTAATAAAATGTAAATCTCTCGCCCGACCCAAAGTCCCGTCGAACGAGAGCCAGGAAAAAAAAAGAAAAAAAAACAGCAAACAACGAGCGAGAGGAAAGCCTCGCGCGATTAATCGGAGCGGACGCCACCCAGAGCCGCAAGGCTGCTGCCGCTGCTGCTGCTGGCCGGTCGAGGGCATCGGCGGCGAAACCGCAGAGTCCCTCGACTTGCGCATTCTTCGCGGCCAAGCGATCGGGTGACGAAAAAGTGCGAGCGCGAGCGGAGGATCGCCTTTGACACTTATCTCCGGCGAGCGCTCTCGTGTGAAACGAGAGTCCGCATTACGCTGGAAATTCCGCTCGCGTCTCCTTGTGCCTTATTTTTTTTTGCAGCAGCAGCCGAGAGAAAGGATCCGATTTTGAATTATTATATCTCCGGGGCTTTTGCTGCGAGCGAGGCACTTGGAAAATTACGCGGTGCAGAGATGTTTTGCTTTTTGGGCGGCTTGGGTTGCGAGCGCCTTTTTGGCGGGAAAAGTTGTTAAGGAGGTTCGATACCGAAATCAAAATGGTTAGAAATTTCTGAAAACGGTTTCAACCTAATAGTATATACGTAACACGATTACTGTACAATTTTTAGAGCGATTGACAATGTAGTTTAG